>JAPYZH010000108.1:0-227456 GCA_030523085.1 Meteorus colon | reverse complement strand
ACACACCAAAAAAAAAAAAAAAAAAAAAAAAAAAAAAAAAAAAAAAAAAACAAAAAAAACAAAAGATAAAATAGAGAAAAAAGGAAAGAAATTTCAACATTACTACGATAATCCCTTTCAATCAAGATTATCCTTCATGCAGAAGAAGCAAGTAATTTCATCCATACAAAATGACATATTGTAAAGTGAGTGTAATAATAAAGAAGCTGAAGAAGCCAACCAGTAGACGAATATGACAAGGCATACTCACGGATCATAGGATCAGCGGTGCATCTCATTGCGCGCGCTCATGAAAATCGAAGTAAAAGCAGACATGGAGAAGCACTGAATCGGTGCAGTCGACCGCGGACGAGGTCGACAAGTTATACGCGACGACTTTACGGTAGCAACATGAGTGAGAAAGGCGCAAGTGCCGGAAAGAAAAGAAGAAAGAGAGCAGCATGAGCAACTATCATGAAGCAAAGTCTTGGGATTTGCCCATGAAATACTCTGGATGAGGAGAGAGAAGAATCGAGCGGTCGTACTCGATGATACACATACACATACACGAGTATATATACATAAACAGATATATAAGAGGTGGAAGATTCGTGGCCGAAGAATGAACGACGAGGATCAGAATATGCCGCCGTGGAAGAGAGGAAAAAGGGAGTGAACGCGAGACGAAAGGCATCTGAACAACTACACAGTGAGAAAGAGAGTGCACAACAAAATGAGAATGAATGAGTGAGAGGGGGATATAGTAAGGGAGAAAGAAAATGCTACGGTGGGAAGAGGGAGTCGGCGTTCTGTCTTACCTTGTAATTTACTCACCGCGAGCCTCGAGCTATCCATCCTGTGGCATAACTCAGGTACGTGTCCATCGAACTCGCAAAATACTGTCACTTTAAGAAGGTGGGGGGGCCCATCTTATGTTGTGTTATTGCGTTATGAATAAAATTTAAGTTCATTATGATTAATTTATTATTGATGTGTGGAAATTAATGAAAATTTTTGTGTTATTTATTTTTGTTTTAATTGATGGAAGAAAATTTGATGTTGTAGGGAAAATTTTAGCAAATAAAATTGTTGAATGATTTCAATGTTTATAAGATTGTTGATACGCTCCTGGATTCTGAAGCCAAGCTTCAATACAACGCTGCATACGTTTAGCTAAATTACACTTTATACATACCATTATTATTTCATGTATCCCGCTGACCCCTCTTGCTTCTGACGCCTCTTTCCCGCCCCTCGCCACTCTCCCACTACGAACCGTTATCGCTCCGCCCTTCTCACACTAACCCCACTTCATGTAAGAATTACAAAAAAAAAGAAAGACAAAAAATATAATGAAAAAGAAGGAAATTTGTGTGAGATTTCAAACATCAACAGTAGAAATTTTGTTACGCAAATGTCAATTTGAAAAAATTAGAAATATAGGTTTAATGGAATTTTTTTTTGATCTACTTTTTTTCCTTCGTTTTTCGAAAGTGTAATAGAATTTTTTTACTTTTATCCTCATCGAGTAGCATGAAGCAGGTCAGAACTACCACGCCCCACGTAGGCAATACTATCAAAAGAGTAATTAGCAGTATCAATTAAAATTCCACATCGTCATCATCAATTAAAATTGGGAAAATATTCTTTGTTTTTCAATTTTGTACTGAGTACTTTTTTTCCAATCATTTTTTTTTTTTACGTTTGTTTTTTCTTCCTTTACGTGATGAAAAGGAGACAAATAAATTTTAGTATACAGACAGTAAATATTAAAAAATTTCTTTCTCATAACGATGTTGTGAGAATTCATTTTATTTTCATTTTGTTTTTGTGTGTGTTTTTTTTTAATAAAGTTTGCTGCAAAAATTCACAGTCATTATTATCCGTCCAGCTGTGACAGTATCACGATCCAGTCATAAACATGCTGATTTTATTGGTCATTTTCCAACTCTTTTCATAATGTACAGATAATATAACGTCAATCGATCGAATGTGTTTTGCATCATGTCATTTTGGACGTCACAACTCATAAAATTTCATGATTATCGTCAACTCAGATGCAGAGGTTGATTTTACACGAAATAACCTGCATACTGCTGCGTACATACTCCTAGATTATACTTTTATTCCCGCAACTCGCCAATTTTTTTTTATTTCACTATTCTTTTTTCTTTTAAACTTAGTCAGCATGTTTGACCACGGTCTCTCTACCAGCCAAAAATCGCTGACAACAATCCACGAAGCGCAGCTCCCACCAGACAATTGATGAGTGCCCCAATGAGAGTTCGAAGTGAGGCAGACCATTGTAAAGTTTTTTTATGTAAAATTTTTAAAATAATTGAACGGGTAAAATTGTGATGCAACAAAAGAAAAAAAATATTCATGGATAAATGCTCAGGAATAATGAAAAATGTTAGGTTGAAAATTACTTTTTAAAAATTTTTAGTAAAATGCAAATTAAAATATAATATCACTTAGTTAATATTGCAGTACCGGAGATGACAATATCAAATATTTAATTAAAAGTGGACAATAATGAGCAGCGTTTGTGCCATAGTTACACTCTGAAACTTTACAAAACGTTCAAAGAATTTTACTAGGTATAGAAATGTTTCATGGAATTCAAACTTTATCACAGAGAGCAAATAAATTGTACACAATATCAACGGAATTTTTGTTATTATATTAAGTTAATTATAGAATATTCAAAACAGTTGTATATGAAACAACTAATTTGTATGAATTAAATGATTTTATTTATATATGTTATTAAATAATCTCCGTGTTGACCGCAGGGGATTTATGCAACGATGCATAAGTACTCTATTACCATGCGGATAATTG
The DNA here is from genome assembly GCA_030523085.1 of Meteorus colon. Lineage (NCBI taxonomy): Eukaryota > Metazoa > Arthropoda > Insecta > Hymenoptera > Braconidae > Meteorus > Meteorus colon. The sequence continues at coordinate 224,633 of JAPYZH010000108.1, read as the reverse complement.
CCAGCCACGAATTTTCGGTCGACAAACTATTAAATTATTTTGCAGTGCGTGTTGTGTTAACATCCCGCAATTAATTAAAACCGCCACCGCCAACAATCCGAGATTTTTATACATGTACAGTAATCAATCACCAGACGTTGTTTACCATTCAAAAAATTCAACAAAAAATCAAATTGCGACATAGGCAATAAATGTTACATGTCAAAATTCTTGTAATTCAAAAGATCATAAATTTATAAATTATTTCTTCATTACATTATTATGAACAAACAAGCACCGCTCGCAAAATTGCAATTAGCTCCACAGGAATCAACGGTCCAGTGGTGCGAGCGAAGCGTTCCGCGTGTTGCGTAATCTACAGGCTTTTTATGCGCGCATCATTAAAGCACGTAATTTTGGTCGGACAAATTTGTTAATCACAGTACAGTAGGAAGTTAATTTTGAAAGTGACGCCATACTCTACATCGATGATTAATCGAAATTTAAATGTCCCTACACTATTTTTTTTCGTATTTTTATCAAACCTTTGATATTCATCAAAGAAAAAAAATAAACAACACAAAAAATTCGTTCAATGTGACGGATAAGAGCACCAGACAAAATTGCATGTGGTGCTCACGAAAGAATGTTAATTCCATCGCAATTCACGTCAATCCCACCAATTGATTCTCCATGTACGCTCGAAATTGCGTCCGTCCCCAGTCAACGATCTATCGAGAGGGTCGTTCACAAAACAAAAAAAAGCGCGACAAAAAAAAATCAACACAACGAAGAGAGAAAATGAAGGAATCAGGAAACGCGATTGAATCTCTAACCCTCTTCAGTGCATTTTCAACCGCGATCGCAGTCCTCAACGTTTTCGTCCTAAATTGTTCGTAGCGAAGATTTAATTGAGGCAATTAACTCTGGTAGAAGTCAACGAGGCTAAAAGTGACATATACTGAGTATAGAAATAAAGGCAAAAGCATAAGTATTAGTGTAGTTGGACGATGCGTGCAAACAAGAGGGGCTGTGAAAAAACGTCACAAGGGGTCGAGACATTTCGGTGAAGGGTCTCTTCTGTCTCGTGCGCAAAAAAAAGAAGCTTCAAATGGGTTATTTGAAGAGGGCTGGCCAAAGAAAAATGGTGCGTGTGCATATGTGTGTGAAGTCTGTACTAAAATGATTCGTTCTTCAAAATAATATTCTCTTTAATTCAACTTCTTGGAAAATTTCAAAACAAACACAAAGACAAAAGAGTTAAAACAATTATTAAAAATATACTTGACAAAAAATTATAACTGCATCAAATAGACCCTTCAAAGTCACATATATTTCTATATATATTCATTATATATATACATAAATATTTATGTGTGTTTATGAATTGTATATTTTGTCTACCGAAAAAAATATGATGCAATAAAAATTTCGGACAAGCTGTTGGTTCACTTTGGGTTAACATTTTTTTTTACGACTTGCACAATAAAAATGTCAAATACGGATATTTCTCATTCGATTGTTTCGCATAGATAAAAAGATTTGATCAGTGTTCCTCGCACTGCAATAAAATTTCTTTGGCTCATCAAAACGTCATTTGCATCGCGCATTCAAGAGAAACAAAAAATAAACAGAAATTGACATTAGACAAAATAAGAAACAGCGTCACGTTATATTGCATTTTATGGTCATTATCATTTGTAAAAAAAGAAAATCACTTGGATAGATTTAAATTAATATTCGTACAGTATAAACATTATACATCTGAAATAAATCAAGTTCACCTACGACTACATTCGTGAATGAATTTCGCATTGATGTATATATATATACACATATAGATATAAATGTGAGATGGTCTCGCGACAATAAATTCGCTTTTATGCTGCGTAAATTCGATAAGTGTGGGCATTACGTCGCACACAGTTGCGTCGAGATGCTGTGAAGGGAAATACTGAGAAAACTAGCGCCATCATTCGCACAATACGCATGAAATACGATTTCTGTCATGACATATAAAGCAAAGAATCAGAATTTATGACACATTTCAAACAAGAGTAAAATTCCAGAAGGTAAATACTGAATTTGACGAATAGCAATTTACCTTTCAGTAATTCCTTCACATTTACAAATCACACAGAAATCCCTTTGACTATTGAATATCAGAATGATATGGTTTTAATCACGATATGACTACATTTATTGGTTTGAAATGGACAAATATCAAATGAAATAATTATTGCTATGTCAATATTGCCATTTTCATCAGCGTTTGATGTTATCCTAACATCATTTCCTGTCACAGCAGGGCAATAATGAACTGTCCAAAACAATATTCGTGCAAGCGATTGCTCTTTCCTTTGATGATATTGAATCTATTATATTTATATGTCATTTAATATCATGTTGAAAATATAAGATACAGCCATTGAATAAAAACATAAAAATTGCAAAGACTTTACAAAGATTACAATCTTTATATGGCTGATAAGATGTTGCTAAAATGAATTTCATGAGCCAATTGTTGTTAGAGTTAACGGACACTTGTGGCAAAGAAAAAATGACATATAAAATGGTCGATAAAAATAAACAAAGACTCTGTTTCAAGTCGTATATACGTTTAAAAACCATGTCGACAAGGTTGGAAAACTTTAAAAATTCACATGATCCGAAGCACGAACATTTTATGGATTTTACTGCTTTCAAAAAGAACTCGAGCGCAGATCTAGTGTCCCATGACGATCCCATAAAACGTGAAGTACATGTGGTAGTTCAGCTGTGTAGAAATTACTACTGCAGTTTCAAAAGTCTGCGCATATATTTTTGTAGATAAACTCACAACACATCTGTTGATTTATCTATATAATGTCAAATACGATGTAGAAGTGAATACAATATTAAATTTGTTACTGATAAATTTATATATATAATGCTATGGGATACATTTATTTCGATCAAAGTCAAACATGCAATTTTTATCATGTGGGCACGCGACTGATCACACTTTTCAAAGAAAGAAATGTCATATTGTGACGATAAATAGAATTTGGTGTGTCACATTGATATGTTTCTCATGTGTTCCATTCAAATTTTATTGCTTATGGTGGTTGATATAATTTAACCAAACAAAATTTAATTTAATGTCCAATGACACTTTTGGAAAGCTGCGGTGATCGTGTAGGTCATTACACCATTTCATGTTTGATTTATCGTACTACAGGCAATGGGTTTTAGGGATGCTACCGCGCGATTCGTCAAGTGTCGGTCCTGTTTTATCCATGAGGGGTGAATTCATTCTAGTTTACCATAGCTCAATGTCTGGGAATATAATCAAACTACCCCTAAAACCACTTTCAATATACAGCGAAAAAATATATTTACGTAATAGAATGATTTTTATTTATTTCAAGATTATTTTCCATTTTACGTTATTGAGAAATATCATTTTCGACTCTAAAGCAAATTTTTATTCAAGAGCTAATAATTTTTCATTTTTTTTTTTCCCCTCGTGACATCCAAAGAACTTAACGATTCATTGAGAACTAAATAATGTTCGAATATTAATGTTCAATTACTTAAATAAATTTATAATGATCGACGCTAACAAAGTAACTTTTGAAATATTAATTGTGCAAACAAAAATGGCTGAGATATTCATTCGATATCTCTTTCCATTTTTAAATTGATTACAATTTTATATTTACAGTTAATATTACCAAAATCGTTGAATATCAAATCAAGCGAAAGTTTACATGATCCCAAACTTCAGTTGATAACATTGACATCCAATGAGAATCAAAGGAAAGCAACAACAATATAAACCTTTCAGATCGAGACTACCAGGTGATCTCCCTTTGGAGACAGAAGACTTTAGCACGTGCACTGAGCACGTCTTCAAGAGTATTGGTTTACTGACCATAAATAGATGTTACAAGTAGAACCGCAAAGCAACTTCAGATCAAAGTAAACTGGCGCTGTCACTTTCGATAAAGAATCAGAATTGTAAAAAAAGTATCAATGGTGTGTTGAATGACTAACTTTTTTGTAGGAACGATGATATAAAAGCTTTTTTAAAATGTCTACAACAGATCTTCACTTGGTTGTAGAACAACCACGTTTAATTTCGTTTTTTTTTCCCCATTTATTTAAACACCATTTATTCACAATGTAAAAAAATATAAATAACGTATACATATTAAAATGATACAATTGTAAAAACGAGCGATGGAAAAAAATCTGTAAGGGTGAGTTATATGTGCTCTGTCGAGATAGTATGACAATTGTAATATTGTGGGAAAAAATATGGGGGATAGGGTGAAAAGTAAAGCAGATGATGGTAATGTAGAGAAGAAAACGGACATTAATTTCTAAGCTTTACGCGGTTCTTATTAGAATCTCTGCGGGGACGACGGAACAGCTGCCTGGCTGGAAAATATGACTCTATTTTTCGTCCGTTGCCGAGTTATTTGCCTACTCTACGGGGTGAGAGTATAAAGGGGCGGGAAATAATGCTCGGTTTATAAATTGCACTGGTGCACCAGACGCCACTACCCCTGTTCGTTACCATGTAACCCTCTCCATTTTCCTTTTAACCCTTGGACGGATAAAATGTTTCGTTACGTTTTCTGTGCTACCTTTTTTCAGTTTTGTTTTTTTCCTTTCTCATTTTTTTATTCTTCACGTCACGCCCTCTGCTTTTATACCAGTCAGTTGAATTAATTATAACGAGTAGGATAAAACACTGCTACAATATAATTAACAACAACGTTGATGAAATAAAAATTTAATGACAATTAAACAGATGAGAATAATTTAAAAAAAAATTGTAGAAAATTATTTTTTTTTGCCAGCAACAATGCTTTTTATATTTTTACCTCCTCAATTTTATCCCTTTCTTTTCTTTTATTTCTCCATTTAAAATATGTTAAGGGAGAAAAGAAAAATAGTTTATAACACAAGGCAATTCAGCGATTCGGATAAAATATCCACGTCGCGTATGCTATTTGCTTGAAGCATAAGCAAGTGAGAAAACTCTACCGGCTTTATGACAACCCACCGCGCTTCTGTGAGTTTGAAAAATTGCCCACGAAATAGCACGAGCTCTCGTATAAACCGCTGCCTTCGTCGCGATAAACAATGGTTGGGTCTTTTCCTCCACATATGCCCCAGTATATCCTCGTCGCTCTTATGGAAAACCAGCCATCATGCTTCAGTTGTGCTTTTGTACATAGATAAAAATAAAGCGATAGTTTGGTTGAGTTGTTCACATTTTATTTTTATTTTCATTTGCTATTGCATAAATAAACGGATTAGTCGCAGGTGACAAAATACTACTAAAATATATATTCTTCAATTGTTCCCTACATTCACACACATGTACATTTATTTTCAATCTACAAACAATTCTTGAATAATTGAATTTTAATACACAGGTGTTATCATATTGGATACTTCGGCTCTACTGTTACAATTGCCAACTCGCTTGGTAGTTCAATATCCGAAATACGTGCTTATAAATGTGATTCCAGGCTGTATTTATATATATGCATATATACATATGTAATACTCATATGCACATATATATACATAATATTTGTATATTCATGCATATGTTGCTTTCACGATATTTCCAATACACTGATTGATCAATTGTACTCGAATGTTTTATGACCAAAAATACATTTCCAATACACGATGGAAATGAAGAAAAAAAAAAAAGGAATCACGAACTCTCATCTCACAAAATTGTACATGAATTGACAATTCACTGCCAATTTTATATAAAATAAAATACCAAAAAAAAAATGTTTAATTCCATTATATATTTTTCTCGATTATTTTTATTCAATTCTTCTCTTGTTTTTGATTTTGTTTCAATGAAGCTTATGATTATATGCACATCATGAAATGCAGAATATTTAATTTTTTATATTTTTATCCTACATCAGCATTACACGTTTGAAGTGTAAAACACTTCAATAAAATTCCTGTTTAAATGTTGCGAAAAATGTTTGCCACTTGGCTTACCGGTTCGGCGACCAGCAATAAAATTCATCTGGAAAAAAACACATTAACTATATATTATCTCAATTAGTATCTTATTGCATGTTGAATGTAGATTTTGCATCAAGGTGTATTAATATTAGCGTCAAATCAACATTGATTTTCTGAATAAAAAATGAGTCATCATCACGTTATTGTGATATTTCTTTGATATTATAAAATAAAATAACAAAACAAAGTATAGAAAATTTTTTTTGTCTACTCCAAGACATTTATATTCAAATGAATGAATACGATGTACAATTATGAATGGCATTATTATAAAATGAATACCAGTATTCATTGCAAACGTCAACGAGAAGGTAATCTATTTGATCGATTCCTCGTTCGCAAACATTTCTTCTTCACATTGTAACTATGCGCGGGGCGCCAGGGTCGGCTCCGTGTCTAAGGTATCGTGAGGACCACAGCGGGGTGTCCATGCTTTCTTCGGTATTAATAACCAGACCCGACCACCGCCGGCCGTGTGTATACTTTGGCGATATAAAAAGAAATATAATAATAATCGCGATCGTAATACGTTAAGGGTCGCACGAGTTGCACATTTGTCACTCTGCGGCATACGAAAATTTCCGCGGGCGCATCATTTCGCATTTTATTTTTTATTTTTAAAAATAGTAAATATTCCATTTTTTTTTTTCTTTCTTTTTTATTTTTCCTTTGTGTTTTATTCACGATGAATTTACTTTTTTTTTATTTTCATCAGCAGTATATAAACATTGTTATATATGCAAATGATGTGAACGATAAAGTTTTTTTTCTCACAAATTTTATTGAGTATATGTATACACCTCTAAAGGTGATGGGCGTATATGCAATTGATTATGCTCGATACGTGATCGTCATACGATACTATATACATACGCGTGTCATTCTTGTCGATCACGGACGCACGAGCTCTGTACTGTGCTTGAATATCAATAAATTTTTTCATTAGAGAACATTTTCAATATTTTATGGGCGCTAAACTATCTGTCATTCAGAAGACGATGTTATGTACATAGTTGGATGTAAGTAGGACAAGTTGTGGCAGTCGATTGATTAGTACATCACTAGAATACTCACACAAAGGACAGAGATATTTACAAGTTATCTCGATTGTCGGATAATAGTTTTGAATAATTTATTATTCCATTCCAAATTTATTTCGATGAAAATATTATTTATGTAAAGTTATTACTCAATTTTCTTTATCATCATAATGTGATAGTGAATTTTTTAACGCGTGATATAAAGTGGGTTTTTTTTTAGTAGTTGATCCGAATCGGTATAAAAATGTTGTGAAAAACAGTGTTGAAATCAGTAGATTAGAGCGATATCAATTTGATAAATTGCAATGACAAAATAAAAAATGAGCAGTGATACAAATTCGTTTTATTTTGTTTTTTGAAATTCATGTTTATATTACCAGGACAATTGTTCTAACCAGGTAGATATTAAATTTGGGATTAAATAAAATATTATTAAGGGATGATTAATTAGATAAATTAATGATTAGAATTTTTCATCTACTTCTCATTTCATCGTTTTTCTTTTAGGTGAATTTATAGAATTATTTCTCCTGTTCACCAACATCCGCCTACGGATAAGATCGTGAGCGAATCTACACATAAATATAAAATGATAATTCATTGGTAAACTTAGAAAAAAAAAAATCCGCACTGCTTCGAGCCGCGAATCGAACCTACGACCTCCTGTTCGCCGACAATAAAGGGAATAGCGCGCGCGCATTCATCTCCACAGTCATCAGTTGTAACATGAATCTCATATTTACATCATATTACAATAAATTCTATCGAGTTTCTTCTTGATTTAATTATTCTTACTTAATAACCTCAAAATTCACAATATAAATACAAATAAAATTCTTCCCTGAGTCAACACCTAGAAATATAAAAATCACAATAAAAATTACAATTCTTAAACTAATTATAAGACAAATATTTTTTATTCAAAACAGCCCTTCCACTCTTGTCTATTAATTCCATATAAATAAAATCCTCTTCCCACATCAATAAAAATCCGATAAATAATTAAAAAACGCAACAGAAAAACGCACAAAAATAATTCTAAATGAACAATCCTCTCATATTCGCATTTCGATATTTAATTCATCAAAATATCCTCCAACCAAAATAAATTTCCCAATTCAGCATTCCAACCAAACTTATCCCACTCTCACATACACAACAATTAACACAAATTAACAAAAAAAAAAAAAAAAACAATCACACAATTCACACAAACAAATATTTAATGATCCTTCATAACGATTATATTATAAATGTTGCAGTGTCTCTATATGTTTTCTCGTAGGGTCCTTACCAAGGCACTATGATAATTCGTTCGAACGACGTATCGAGCAATAAAGTGAAGTACCTACATACAGTGAATGTAACGCGGTCGGGTTTGCGGTCATCTCTCTCGGAAATCCGCCGACGATAGAGCAAGTTCTCTCTGTTGGCGCGGTATGCACCACGTTGCAAAACGCTGCGGGAACGCTCCTCTCGCGCTGACCCTTTGTTATGTATTTATGTGCATATTCGCCTATTTGTCGAGAAATTCCAATGCCGTGTCGGTGCCTCTAGCCCGCTCACGACTCGAATACGATGACCTGGTCTCTCTATACCATACATTGTGTATATATATGCGAGTTCGTGAGTATCGACCTTACGTCGCACGACGGCCCAACCAATATATGTATATGTGATTATATATATATATATATTATTATTAAATATATACATATATATTCTGCGCCCTCACGTGACTCTCATCGTTCGGACACATGCGGCCAATCATTTTTAATCAAGCCCTATAAATTTTCCCACTCGGAAATGATCCACTCGGTAATATCATGTATATAAACATGCGTCGATGAGGAATCTCAACTCTGTTATATTGAAAATTGAAAAGAGAAAATAAAAGTAAGGATGAATTATACCATGAAGTGAACGCAAATGGTTTTGTGTAAATCTTTTGGAAAATTGAAAAAGTTTTGCTGTGAAAGAAATCACCATTTGCTGGGCGGTGGTTTCTTTAGATTTATTGATTACAAATTATACAGCAATTGGTGCAATTTTAATGGTATCTGTACGTGTCTGTTCGACGATGTATTTATGAATTTATAAAGTATTGGGTTTTATTTAATGTAAAGTCTAATGTGGTGAATAAATATTTAACCTTTCATTCGTGCTGTTAATTTATAAACTTTGTTCTTTTGTTTGTCTTTTGGTTAATATTTATTTTAGTCTATTTATTCATTTAATTTTTGTTTCACACTGCGTTTATTTATTTGTTTTCTTTTTTAATTTTTTTCATCCTTTTTTGCACTGGCAATATATATGTGTTGGAGTATGTATGGGAAAAACGCTTTATACACTGTCTATAACGTCTACGACGACGTGACTACACGCTTCCTGCCTTATATAAACTTTGCAACGCTTGTTGAACGATGCATTGCAAACTGTGCTCTAGAAAGAAGGCAAAATGAAGAATTTTCAACAAGCGAAAAATAATGATGCACAAAAAATCAATAAAATAATTGAGTTATAATGATGTATCAAAGGTAATAAATCAAATATGAAATATAGCGATGAAAAATTGTAGAAAAAGTGAAAACTATGAAAGTTTAAACGAAAATTATTCTTCTCTACGATGCAGTTCAATACTCAAATATGCTGATATCATTATAATATTTATGGGGAAAAGTTGAGATGTTTGCAAGCCCCTAAGGGGAAAAAAAATTATGATAACATTGATTTATACAGAAATAGAAATGCTATGTAGAATTATGAAACTGCTTTGGCCATTTCAGTGTTTTTTTAAATGTTCATTATTTATAAAAACCTCTGTAAAAACACTTAATTAAAAAAATAAAACTTTCAATTCAATTTTAACACTGTGAAAAATCGGGAGGGTTAACAAAATCAACAAAATCAACATCAATAACAAAAAGATATTTTTTATAAAATCATGATATTAAATAGAGCATTTTTAGCTCGTCTGATATTCATTCCAGAAATTAAAATACTTTTCCTACCTCACAGGAAATATCTTTAACTGCTGAACAATCCCACTTGCTCATATGAGTATCAATTTTGAAATAACCTGACATTATTTGACCTCCCTATTGGATTCATTTTTATTCTTTTATTTAAAGAAAATCCGTCAATATTCGGTCTTACACAATTCACTGAAATAGAATTTGTACAGGAAGTGAAAACATCACGTACGATTTACATGTAATTGAATAAATCGAGTTTTTCCCACGAGATCTGGTTGGACAAATATCCACAACTCTCGATAAAATACTTTTCTGTCAATATTCCAGTGTTCCAACTGTAATCTCATCATCACTTTCCTCAACACTGAACTATTTTCTTTATCAAAATATTTCCGGTTGATTGTCACTGTCAATTTCTGATAATAATACGTGACGTACAATATCACATATCCACTGCAATGTCGACATAAAATCGAATGAAAAATAAAATATAACCAATTGAATTACCCGGTTTTTTTTTCATACTCTTCGGGCAATTATTTCCAACCCACATGTGAACATTCCATGTACTTTCATACAAAATTTTTCAAAACAAAATTAATGACGTTATAATTTATTTACAATTTTGTATTTGTGTGTATTAAATTAAAATCAAAGTCATAACAATCCTATAATATTACTACTAATATACTTAATTGAAATAGAAAATCTTTTCGGTCAAATTCACCCTCTCATATATGTAAATCGCATTCCCTCAACTGTTTTTAAAAATTTGTATAATATTATAATAAAAATTACAACGTTCCTCATGAATACAAATCTTATTAGAAAAATAATTGAAAGATTATTTTAATCCCTCAACCAAGCCAGATTGAATTGATCGCTTGAACATTCACCTTGTTCAATTTTTTCCACTCTGCTGTTGCAACATAATTTAATAAAAATATTAAGTCTTTGGATAAACATTCGTTGAATTTCAATGATACTGTATACAAATATTTCTTCTAAAGTATATTAAACGTGATAGTATCGCAAATGCGAAGATATAAACAGGAAAGACGAGATTCCAAACCTTCCTCAATAGTAATGGACAGAGAAATGCAAAGATGAATAAGAAACAAATAGCAAAGGTTGTTATAACGGCATACGCAAACATTTCTCACCAAAATGGCAACAAAACATGAGGGAAATGGGTGACTTTGGCCTCTGTAGACGACGCGAGTAGCCAGAGTTAACGAGTATATGCAACGGCCAGCAACCCGAACGAAGCTGGTAAAGCCTGTCATTCTGTTTACGGTTTCTACGCACTAACTAGAGCGGAAGCCGGGTGGCCACTCGGGGCATTGTGTGGTCGGACCACTGGCTTTACCCCATTTCGCAGCGTTGGGATTAAGTCACAACGCGCATATAGTAGTGTTGAATCGATTCACATCCAGTTATTTTCCTTTATTCTCTCTCAGTTTCATGTATATACCAAAAGTATATACATATTCTAGAGCTGACAGACGGTGCAATGTGCTTCACCACTTCTTCTCTAACGTCACCGGCCTCACTTCTCGTGTTAAAGCACCGCGCACACGGCATGTCCCCTGAAAAAGGTAACAGGTGCGCAACATGGACGCGATGTACCGCACCGACCACGCGAATGTCCAAGCAACAAGGACAATGCTGATTTATAGGCGAAACACGACGAGACGTGAACAGAAAGAGAGGGAAAGTTTGTCTGTATATATTTATATATATATGCATGAGTAAAACAATGTCTCTATAGGTGCAAACCTATGTCCTGTATATTGTTGAACAATAGTATGAGATGTGTCACTTTGTTTTCCAAATTGTGAAGCTTTTGTATTTTCAATTTATCTCCTTGCTATAAAATTCATTTTGCTTTTGTTCAATTTTTATCAACATTTTGTAATATTTCATTATTGAATATCAGCAAATGAATATTTTTTGATCCAATATTAATGAAAAAAATGCAACGAATGTATCGACTATTATATTTTTCCCTCATTTATTAAAAGTTTGATGAACAAACTCGGTATATCCATAGATATTTCGTTTTCAAATAACTGATTCAATGGTATCCAATGAAAGGTATTTCACATAATATGATAAAAAAATCCGACGAGAGAATGTGTGTTCAGTAGTATTTGATGAATGGGAAAGAAAGAAAAAAAAAAAATCGCCAAATAAAATTTGTGCAAACATAAAAGAGCACAACGATATGTAGATGAAAGCTGAATCCCGAATAATGACTAGCATTTATACATACACACATCGAAGTATTTTATGATTGAATAAAAAATGTACTGAGAGAATGTTTTTTCTTTTTTTTACGTGTCAAACTAAACATTGGATTATAGGAAGTATGAAAGCACAATGTAGTTGTCAATAATTATTTTCATATCAATTTTTTACGAGAGAAATATTCATTCAACAAATATAATATCAAAATACCTATATATGATAGATGAGCACATCCGGGCCCCGTATGATAAAACAAAAAAAAATATAAGAGCAACCCATTCACATTGGTTTTCATACACTCATTAGTATTTATCGTCGATAGTGGAACAAACAAAGAGCACACTCGAATTGAGAATGACCATTATGCTAAAAAATCTGCCCACTTCAACTCCACTTGAAAATGTGAGCATGCGCAATGAAAGCTTGCCAATATTCAAATAATGAATGGAAGGAAATATCGAAGCTGAGGTAAATAAATTTAAAAGAAAACCCGTGACTGTGAACGAGGGGTGAATTTGATAGTCAGACGAGAAATGCGAGAATGAGAAAATCAATGAAAAGTATAATGGAAAAAAATATTGAGTGCAGTTAGAAAGGAAGAAAGTGCTCACAAGCATTCTTGTTGAATCCAAGAATCGTATGGATTGGTGATTCATTAATGAATTTGTTTAATCACCATTCCAATTTGACCAAACGAGAGAAGCTCTGAGCCACAGTAAGTCTCAACTATTTCCCTCTCAATGGTGCGCCATCGCTTTTGCCTCTCGTCAAGTACTCACAGAATTTCCACGACAGCTCGTCAGATGTTTCGAGCACTTTCACCCAAGCATTTGGAATTGTCAAGTGGAGAATTTTACACTGTATGCAAAAGGCCCTTGTGGATGTTACGTATATATGTATATAAATTTCCTAGTAGAATATATCACGCTCGAAGTTGACGAACTTTCTATTGTCCTAATGCTGCAATCCTTGTTATCATGAAGCTTTTGGTCGTAACAAACGCCCGCGTTGAGGGAACAAAATAATAGAGCACAGATGTACTGATGGAGACGATGAAGGTCGAGGACTTTGTCGATTCGTTGAACAGATGCATTTTTGTATATATTGCATAGGAATAAATTCGTATATATATAGATGTGAGTGTGTGCAATGACACTTGTTCGAAAACAAGAGGCTGAAACGTTGTATGACAACACGAGGACGCAGAGTGAATTGAAAGGGACCAGAAAGGGACAAATAAAGAGGGATCAAGGAAACTTTGGTCGGAGCCATTCCTCGCGACAAGTAAGAACAGGCTGGTGGCATCTCGCCGAACGGAATTCCATTGCCGGATTCCCGTCGGGCAATTTGCCAGTTGCATTCGAATTTCGCGAATTCCTAGCCCTTGTATCGGCGCTTGTGTCAACCGCGCGCTTGATCCACTCTCTTGCTATATATACTGTATACACTTCGTGATGCGAACTCGAGGGATTGCAAAAAGTATGAGATACACTTGACACAAGACCACCCTATGCGATTTTAAATTCGACCACATCAATTTCCCATATTTTTATATATGACTCTCTCACTACGTGTCGTTGATTTTTGTTTTATTTTATTTCTTTTCTCGTGAATCGATCACACCGATATTAGTTTTTTGGAGAAACCATTTCTTTATGCTGTTGGCAGTTTAAGAAGGTTCGTGGCAATGTGGAATATCTCAATTATGTTCATATATTTAGGGTTATATATTACTTAGGATGCCAATGTTGTGCACCACTGAAGCCAGTTTATCATGTATGCATATTATGTTTGACTATTATGTGGAAACTTCTAAAATTATGCGCACGCAAAAGTATTTATTTTAGAAGTAACTATGTTCGTATATTAGTAACGAACCAGAACAAATATTATGGTAAAAGTTAATATCTGTTCTGCCATTTGAAAAGAAGGGCATGTTATTGCAATTTGTGATTGGTTGTCAGCGAAGAAGGTAAAGTTTGTTGGGTAATTCTATTTTTTATGAAAGCTAAACGCCAACATCATCAGAATAGTTGGAAATGAAAGAAAAAATTCATTCTAGTGGAATTGTTAGACATAATGATGTAATTGTAGATACGAGAATTTTGTTATTTTGTGGTGGAAATTTCGATACAAATTTCATTCGAAAATATTTTAGAGTATGGGAATTATGAGACGGTAAACGTGAGAACGTTAAAAAAAATTTTGTCTTGATGGGGACATTTATACCGATTGGAATGGATGGTCATGAGAATTCTTTTGCTGGATTGAAAATATGTCAACCTCATCGTGGATAAAGAATTTTTTACTGCCCCAATTCTTGATTACTTATTAACAATTTCCATGGAAAAATAGGGTTTAGTTATTTTCAATGTTACTATTGGAGATTATATTTTATAAAACAGCAAGAATACACAATGCAACAACAACTATCACAAAAATTCTGTGTTGGAGTGAAGTCAACTTTGGATTCATCGTGATGATTATTAAAAAATTAAATTAATTTGATTGGAGAAAAAAATTAAATTGACAATATGGTTTATAATGAAGATAGCGAAATAATAAAGACCATCAACTTTACGAGTCGAAAATCGTGCCAAGAAAATATTTTATTTCAAACTTTGAATTGGATCCCATACGAAACTATTTTCTTCTCTTATTTTAAAGTCTTTTTTCATATTTGTTTATCCAGCATAATTGTTTAAATATTTGTTCATATGAAAAATATTTAACAAAACAAAATAATATTAACAATAAATCTTTTGATTACCCGGCGTTCATAGTGAATTCATAATCTCCAATATATATCAATTGCAAAAAGGAAATTACAAACATTCGTGGACGAAGAATGAAGCCTGTGATGTAGTTTTTTTTCCATTTATCTATTATTAATTCGATCCAATTCAAAATCTTCATCGAAAACAAGTAAAAGTCAACACATATATTTCAGTTGTAACATCAAATTCCCAAAACAATATAAACACAGTCAAAAATAATCATAAATTCATCGCAAGTAGAAAAAGAAAAAAATATCTGAATTCAAACCCTGCCATGAATCATTGGTGCCTCCCATAAATTCCATCAGTATTTCTCTCATTAAAAATTGGAATAATTTGACCCGTAACCAAATTCTTTCCTTGTCATACGAAAAGAAAAAGCAGAAAAAAAAAACCTCTAAATCCATAAGAAACAAAATCCAACGAGGATAAAATTATAATGAGAATTTCGCTAATCTATATATGAAATGCTGATAGAAGAATTAAAATTTCTCACTGACAATCACTTTGACAGTGGAATAATTGAAAATAAAGGTTGAGAAATTTAGGGAATCATTTATATACATATATACATAGCATATGGATTAATTTTGTATACCGCCAAGTCGGAAGGGTCTCGTGATACGCATGTCAAATTCACGGACGTGAACTAAAGACCGCCCACGTAACCGGGCGAGAAGGAAATTTTGGCGAGGTGAAGGCGCGAGTAAGTCAAGTAGAGGCGAAGTTAGTTAGAGAATGAGCAAGATAGAAATACATATATATAGAGAAAGGTTGACCGGCCTCAGGACTTGAAGAACATATATGGGTCCCGGAGCTCTCCTCTCTCTCGAGACTCGCTTAATTACCGTACCTATACGCCACGTTCGTGCGCGTAAATCACTCGACGATGCCTTTTGCCTCTCCTCTACTTGTTTCCTTTTTACTCTCTCACTTTATTTTATTTTTCTCTCCCCCAACATTCAACCTCATCCCAACCCTCCATTTCGCCATTGGTTTTTTGTTCACTCGGTTCGCTCACGCGCACGCGTGCGAGATACACATTCGGGGGCCCTCATATGCGAATGTTGAATGTCCATTTGAAATATGACGGAGAAAAGATGTTGCGGGGCCTGAATGTTGCGCGTTTTAACAGGGACACCTTTTACACACTGGCACCACAAGTTTAATGCGGCATTTAATCGCAAATGTGTATAGCTCCAATGACAACAACACAACAACGTGAAAGGAAATAAAATATTGTGCAACAAATATATATTATATGCGCGTAAATGCCAATAATGGACCGGCAATACTTGGAGTTAATTATAAAATATTACCTTGACATCTGTCAGTATGTGTATAACACTACAACACACACACACACATATTGTATTACTTCTATTCTTGCATTCGCCAACTAGAGGTTCACTTGTATTATTATACTGAGAAATGTATACCCACAAATGTTTATATGTGTGTAACAGTATTTGCCGACTGAATATATATAATAATATAACTGGACGAGGTGAGAGAAGACGACCGTCGTCCGTCGCGAATATTCTCGTGAATGTGTGACAAAAGTCCACTTCGTGGAACGGATTCGATGCACTGCCTCATCTACAATAAATTGTATTTCGCAGTTAAACATTTGCTTGGTGACGTGGCTCATACACGCACACAGTCGACAATATAATGTGCGATATTCTTGCACTTGCCGACTCATTCGCACAATATGTATATATGTGATATATTTATATACATAGAATGTTCATATACTTGAAGTACATCTTCTGGACTGTTGTAAGTTCGAAAACGAATTGTTGCATTTGATATAAATGTTTCGACCTTCTTTATTCATTTTTTTTTTTTTTAGAATGTTTCGCTGTGCCCTTTCTACGTGTTATATTTGCGTGGATATATTGGTACCAATGCCGATACTGCTGCGACAGTTATTACAGCTCCTCGATCATGTCGGTGGAATGCACGAGCGCGTTTGCCGTCATAAGACGAATCTTCGTGTATTATATGCGATATATATTTATGTTCTTTTGTAAATACTATATGTATATATGATATATGTTTCTGGGGACTTTTGAGATGTGAGAGTGGTGGTGAGAAATATCGTGGGAATGTTAAGAGGAAAAAATGTAACGTTGTAGCGATATCTATAAATGTGATATATTGAAAATACATTAATTTTCTTTTTTCTTGAATAGTTGCAACGCTTTTTTCGGGGAATCTATAAGAAATATATTGAATTGTGAATGGATAGATATTATGTTATGTTTTCATGAAGAATTTGAAAAAAAATTACCAGATTGCAGATTGCAAGAGAACTTTATTTGAAATAGATTTGATTTTCAAAGTTTGAGGTGAATGACAAATTTTTATCAACACAAAGTTTGTCTGTAAGGAAATATTGAACGTTTTAACTTTTTAGATTTAATGCATTGAATTTTCACAGATTTTAATTGATTTGGTAATAATAAACTATTGAGTTGCCTGTATTTATTAAAAAAACATTGAACAATACTCGTTTAATATTGTTTTTGTTTTAATATTTTTCATGTTTGCAGTAACATGAGAATTTTATCACAACTGGTCTTTGTATTTATAGTGATAAAACAATGAAAAAATTCTGGAGTCTATCTATGAATAATTTTATGTTTCTAGTTTGGTATATTATTATTCACAAACGATATCTTTGTTGTTTATTCTATTTGAGTTGAAATGCAGTTACCATTGTAGCGATTAAATATAACTTTGTGTGAATATAAAATTTCTCATAAACATGAAATTTTTATTTTAAGTTATTACTCTGTTTCTCGAGATTATATAGCCAGTATTATTCGCCTTATTTATTTTATACTTCTTATTTTGCCAATCACAATGTAGTAAATTTATTCTCATGTAGTATAATATGGATAATGATTTGCTTTATTATTACACCTGATTTTAATCTCGAGTTTATAACCGATCTTTTTATGTTACTGTAGGTGGGCGTTCGAGCGCCTACGGCGATCCGAAGAAATATTTTCTAACCATAATTAACCTTTTTTCAAATGTCAAACTTCAAACAAAGCAGAAATTCTTGCATTTAACTGACACCAACTACCAATCACAATTGTAGGAAAAAAATTTCAAACAATACTGCGTTACATTCAGCTGTCTAAAATGATGATCAACTAATAAAAAAATAATTGAAACTGTTTCCAAGAACGAAATGTTGTGTATTGAAGTGGAATGATCATAATTGTTTGATATTATCCTAAGATCAGTTTAAAAATAAGCCATTACAATTAGGTAAAATACAATAAAACTTTCTATTACATTTATATTCACGTTTAACCAACATCAGAATATTTTATTTCTCGTCTGTTCCATATCAGAAATTCCGCGAGCAATTCCTAAGAAAATTAACACTCCATTTTGTCATTACTCAAAATGTCATCGAAATTTTTCTAAATAAATTCCACAATTTACAAATAATTGTCAAATGTAATAAAACTTTGCAAATTCTCAAGCAAAAATAAATATCTATTCGCCCCCTCGCTCCCTAATCAAACCCGTGATTTATTCATGTCAAATGTATCTTGTTGCCTGCAAGTAATCTCTCTTCTCAATGTGACCGCATATTCCGTAACTTTATCAGAATAAATCGTCAGGAAATAAATAAAAATAATGATGAAAAATCAGGGGAAAAAAAGAAAAAATATATACCCAGAAGAAATAGTGAGATAAATTTTACTCGCCAAGTGGGGAATTGGTTGAAAATTGAAGCCCAAGGCGTCAACGGATGTTGTGCATCGATCGCACGACGCGACAAGACGCTTCATTAGATTCGCATCCATGGAGACGTGGTATTTCATTCCAGTTGAAAGAGCGAATAAAGACATAAAATGTAACGGGTGTGTTAGAGAAGAGCGACATTGAGTGAGGAAGACAACAGACATAGATACAAAAATATACATATATATACTATAACCATGACACAGTAGTGTGCGTGATGGTTGCAAAACGAAGGAAATGAGTGAGATGAAAATAGAGGTGAAGAGGAGAAGCAATAGTGAACCAAGTTCATTGGTTACACACCGGTATAAGTTTGCTCCACCACTCGCTCAAACGATGTGTGTGGTCCGTCGTGGCAGCCGCCAGGCCCGACTCCGCTAATAACACTCCCTTCTCTCTCTCACCCCCTCCTTCTTTCCTCGCGTATATATACGCGCGCTCTTGCCGACGGCCAAGCCAACGAAAAGGGCAAAAAGGTCCCAAAGATTCACGAAAGAGAGAGGGAAAGAGAAAGATAGAGAATGCCCACAGTCTGCAAATCGTCTTCTATGAATGTCCCTCATTTCGCTCACTCTCTTCATTGGCCGCTTCATCTTCCTCTCGCTTTTTTTTTCTCTGATTCTCCATCTTCCTATCGCTATTGTTGTTATATTCCATTGGTTTCTACACGCATATATATATATATATGGATAGTATTGGCGCACGGCTCCCAAGCCTGTCCGCATTTCTGCACCCTCGTGTATATTCTCTTTGCCCCCACCGTCATCTATATAACATCACCACCACCATCATATGGGACTTATGCGTTCTCTTTTTCTATTCTTCTCTTCACCACCTTCTTCGGTTTTATTTTTCTCTTTTCGTCTTCTTCATCTTCTTCATCCACTTCTCACACACTGTATATGTATACTTTTCTCACTGGGCGATATTCTCTCATTGCCGCTGTTACGCCAAGTTGTCTCTCTCGCACCAACTTTTTATAATTCCATCGAAAACGCGAACGCACAACGCGCGGCTTGTCGTGCTAGCAAATATTTCGAATTCTATCGCTTCATTATCAAACTCAATGCAACGTGCAACAATGGATTATTTTCTGCATAAATAACCGAAAAAAAATTATTGGAAATAGAAAGATAGAAAATGTGTGATGAGAATTTTTTATTTTAAACTACGTTCATATATAATTTGGAAAATCAAATAAGAGGTTTAATTTTTTTTTGCAATTCAGATGATATTTTAGATTATATAGACACTCTGTATCAGTTGAATTTTGTTGACAACAAATGTTCATCGTTTATTCACTGTATTAAATAAATTCTGTAATCAACGAAAGTGTGTCTGTTCGTTTCAGCTTATCTCGACTATTACACAAATTTTTAATTTAATTTTGTATAATATATGAAATTGTAGACGTGAAGGATACAAATTTATGTAGAAAATTAATATTTGATTAGGAGAAGAGAGTTTGTCATGATTTTCATTAAGCAAATAAACAAAAAAGCTGAATGTGAAAAAGCTTTCGTAATATTTTCCAAACAAATATGATAATGCAAATAAATAATTATGAACAGAAAAACTTATGAAATCTCATTCGAAAACACCTCAACATCTCAAAAATATGAAAAAACCAGAATAAATATAAGCAAAAGAAATAATTATAAATTCATATCCGAATATTTTTTACCGCTACTCAACGCGAATATAAAATATATATTTGTGTATTAATAGTGCAAAAATCTTTCGCAAAAGTATTCTAACAAAACTCTGTTGTGCTCTGCAAAATGAGAAGTCCAAAAATTTACACCGCAATTTACGAGATACGTTTGCAACAAATATCCACGTTAATGTCTGCGGTTTTACAGAGAAAAAAAAAAGAACCCCCATGAATAAGAGAAGAATAAAAGGAACAATATGAAAAGAGAGAAAGAAAAGAGGAGAAAGTAAATGTCGAGGGGGCAAAATATCTTTGGGCCTGGTGTACACATAGTGCGAGAAACCATGGCCCCATGCCCCAAGCTCTGAGACTTTTAGTGCCGAAATATATAATTCACCGGCTTGACGCGGATTTTCTTTTATTGCTAATAAAATACATACCAACTTCGCTTCGTTTAAATTTGTGCGAGTAGTAAAGCTTTATACAAGAAAGCTCTTTCGCATAAATTCACCATGCTCATGATTATGAGTTTAACCGCGCAAATAACCAATATATAAAATCATTCATAATTTCATTTTATTTCCTCATCGTATGTACAATAAACTCGCAAAAATTCATTTGAAACGATAAATATATATATATATGTATTTATATTGTGTATGCGGACAAGCGAGCGCGGCAAATTGACTTTGATCAAGAGGTATCTTCATTCTTTAGTATATATATAATGATCAGGTTTCGAAACGAAATGGTTCACGTGCGTTGTAGCGACAAAAGATTCTCGAGTAGGTCAACATACATCAATATATATATATATTATATACACCTTCATGAAAAGAGTATATATTTAAAGTAGTCCCAACACGAAGGACCGTATTTTATGGATGTATGAAAAGGGCTCAATTAAATTAGCCGACAAAAATGCTTCATCATACATAATCAATAATATACGTAGGAAACAATTTTCTGTAATTTCTATATAGGTAGGTACATGTTAATTAATGTGATGATGACATTCAGTTTTAGAAGATTTTACATATGAGTGAAAGTTATATAATTGAAAATCATTATATAGTTGTTTATCTTATGTAAATGTTATATAATAAAAATTAATTTCAAAATCTTCAATTTTCACCACGAAATAAAAAAAAATTACATCATTGTTTGTTTCGAATTCTCTAACTGATAGGACAGCCATATTCGAATTCATTCAGAACTGGAACATGAACTGGAACATGAACTACATAATACACTGAAATAAAAGAAAGAGAAACACTATCAAATGAAATTGAAAATTGTCAAACATTTCAGTATCTGCTGTGTACATAAAAAAACATACACAATATCCAGATATAAATATATATAATATGTGTGTGTGTTTAAATTGGAGAAAATTCGGATATAGAGAAAATTATTGATGGAACTGTAGCAATGTCATGCCATAACGATATCCTGTTTCCTGGTTTTTCACCGCGTACGTTTATCGCTACTGCCGGCTTTCACTTGTCACACTTTGTCACAGTGCTTTCGGCTGGTTCTATACCCTCGTTCTCTTTTCTCTGCCACTCGACAATAGTATATATCCACCCATGGCCCCCCGCAAACACCCTATGGATCACTCCTACCTTCGTTATCGAAATGTTCCCGGCTCGTGGCGTCGTTACAACAACAAGGTTATACATACAATAGCCATGATATCGTCATAGCGACTGTGGTTGAAAATAGAAAGAACACCAAGGCAACATTTTTTTACAATGCTGATACCCAATTTTGTACACGTTTCACACTTTTGTTTATACAGATATACACACTGACATTCGTACATAGATATATATATGTACATATATATATTTATTCACCATTTAACATGTATATGTATACAGAGCTGTTGATGGACGCACGCACCCAAAGCGGATTAGTTTAGCCAACAGTTTTTTCTGGGCTCGCACGCGCGAGAGGCGCCACGCTGATTTACGTTCCGCGCACCGAGAGCGAACCCATGAGATATAACTCGTCGCTCTCGAGATTCGCCCATTCAGTTCTATGTCGGGCATTGTGCGCCAAAAAAGAATTATCTGATTTACACGAGATCCTTTTGCACAGAGCCAATTTATTTACACACCTGAAAAACAGTACAATTTTCAGGGATAAGGAAAAAAATATATATGAAAAATAAAACGGATGAAAAAAAAACTCATAAATAAAAAATCCTTTCATTTCTTTTTTGTTTTTTGTTCTTTTTTTTTTCACCATTTTATTCGCGCGGGAATTAAGCAAATGGTTTTTATATTCTTCTAAATTACAATTGTATTATATAGATGGTGATATATTTGGGGGGTTTTTCTTTTTTTTTTTTCTTCCGTATTTCTCCTCTGCTTTTCCGTTATTTTTTTCCCCCTTCAAACTATATCGATTTCAGAGTGGAAAAATGTCGTCGTACAATTTCAATCCCTCCTTTGAGTACATCCAATCGTATTCGTCTCCCTCGATCGCGCTCATGTAGAAAAAAAAAAGTGGTTTTTATAAGTCTCATTTGCTCCATGAGAATAAGAAGAAAAAAAGAAGGAAGAAAACGGAAAGGGAATGAGATGGAATATACTCTTTCGATTACGCGCTTGCTATACGTATAAGAGCTGGTAGCTCCCCTTCGAAGAAAAATATACTGCCGCGATGAATTTCACAAACTTTTCGAGCAATTTTTTCGAGCACGCAGGATTGATTCAATACACGACTGGATATAGATTCCACTCCCTCATCAAATTAATCGAATTTATCGTTCTGTACATACAGACATTTATTCCGGAAAAACCATGATGAACTACATCGTTACATAAGACTTAATTGAAATACATATCAAAACAAATTCCAATCACCAAATCTGATATAGCGATATGATGAACGAAAAATAAAAAGGTAAAAGAATTTGTTCGTTGACGAGAAAAAAAAATTTCGAAAATTTGTGTATAACATCGAGATAGGTATTCAATAAAATTCAATTGCGAAACCCACACGTAGACATTCTGATTAAATTAAAATTGACAAAGTACATCACGGTCCAGAAATTAAAAAAAAAAAGAAGCGGAATTGACACCAAAACAAAAAGACGAGTTAAAAAAAAATAAATATTCTTTCTATACGAACGGAAAAAAAAGAAAAAAAGATAAATAAAATGTATTTCTCAAACACGTTAAATATAGGTAAATATTTGAATGGTAAAAAATAAGAAATTCTTTTATCCATGTTCAACATATGCTTTTAAAATATATAATTCAATTAATGCTGAGTCGGTCGTGTGGTTGAGACGTTTGCTTAGCACGTGGGCGGCCCAGGTCTCGATCAGCGATGAATTAACATGTGAATTTTGTTCTCGTAAGACTAAAAATTTACTTCTGGTCAGTAGAAGCAAAATATGCCGATGGTATGTTTGGTGGCTAACCTGGTGGCAGCACCTATCAAGCAAAAGAACCATCGTCATTTTGCCGCCAGTGTTTAGTGTAGATTTTCTAGAGTTCCGTCACACCCTGATGTAAATGCGAATACTTCTAAAATAAGTCGGGCGATGTGGACGCTAAGCGGAGCGAAGATTTGCATACATTAAAATGAAACGTAGGAGGGCATGGCAGAATGTGTCGACAATGTGTCCTTGAATTATGATAAAAGGCTTTGGCCATATCTTGAGTGTGCATGAATAATGAAGGAGATGTTATATGCATCCCTCTCAATCCAATACCCAAACTCGATTAATTTATTCATTTATACAATTCATTCATATCCTGTGATATATTTATCAATACACTCATCAAAATAGTTTCAATATATATTTACCAATCAAAGTATTTTATTTTATCGTTACTCTTTGAACATTCCAAAATGTTTCATCCATCAAATCGCTCATTGCAACATTTCAATTTTAATCTAAAGAGTAATCACACTACCACCATATAAACCACCGCAAAATCAAAATATCCATTTTGGTACACTAATTCTATTCATTGAAATCATGCATGATCCTTTCTCTGTATTTTAAATACTCATCCGCATTTCCAAAGTGACCACAATGATGTGAATAAGAAAAAAAAAAACATTTCAAATTAATTACTCAAATTAACAGATCAGTTTCAATGAGCAAATCATTTTTTCAACTGTTTCATTGACAGGTTTGAAAAGTCGAATTCTTTTTTCATTTCATATCAAAATATACATCAATATTCATAGATAATATTTTCAATGATATTATATATATATATATATCTCGATATTCCATGAGCGTCGAGTTTATATATATGCAAACATATTCATCGAGTATCCAGATATGTATGTTGAATATATATTTTAGTATATATTTTCCCCATATAAATTTTTCTCTCGTTTGGATATACACATAAAAGAATATATATTTCTTCTCTCCAATCACATGGCGTCACATATGCATTCAAGCGTTAGAAAGAAATACGACGTGAGGATTTGGTGTGTGCGCAAAAGGCAAGATATATCGAGAGACAAAGTGACTATCTACGAGAGGGGATCCAATGTGAAGCAACATAATATTAAACATCCAAAGTTCCCTATGGACGCGAGAGCGCGTGTGACACACGTTGTATATATACCTCGTTGTTATTCAGGTTGCATAGTTTATTAGGACTAGGGAGCAGAGAACGCGCGAGATTATGAGATCGACCGACGCGACGATGCGAGGGTAGTAGTAATGTTGGTGTTGGTACTGGTGGAAAGGACCCAGCATCAGAAATAAAAGTGAGAAACGCAAGGATAATACGAAGGGAAACAAGAGAAAGGTTTGTGAGGCGAGACAGCCAATGGCGTATATAGACTGCATCAAGGGAGAAGCAGGGAGAAAAGCAATGGATAGCCGAGGGTAATACTTACGATATACCTCGTGCAGATCTGCAGAGCGTTTAACTTGTAATTGAATCGCGAATCCCAATAATGGCCGCATGCTGGATGGGATATATACAGAGGAAGAGAAAGAGAGCGGCAGTTAAATCAACTGTGTGAACCAACTAACTGAATTATCAATTCGCAATGCATACATATATGTATATATATGTGAAAACAACTCTCAGAAGCTACATAACCGAAAGATCCGTGATCAAAATAATCAAATGGTTGGTATTACAAGAGAAAATCAGATCGACGCTATTCTCATAAAGTAATCCTGTCTATACACGTTCACTCATGTGTGGTAGTCTGTACAGTTGCGCATGAAAATTTATACAGAGATGTATTTTTATTTTAATTCTGTGGTGAAATCAGTTTAACTGTTGATGGTCAGGAAAAAATTTGATTTGTAAATAATTGGATTTATTTTTTTGTGAAGGTTTTTTTTCCTGTGGTGGTTGGAGGAAGAGATGGAATAATTTCGATGTTTGATGAATTTTGTTATTTGATAATAAAATCTTAATGCGAATAAATACTTTCGATTATATTATTTACGATGGATCTTTTGTTATAGAACTAAATCTGGTGTTGGAATTTTTTCGTTGTTGTATTGTAGAGTTGTAGAACTTTGGGTTGAGTATTTTGCTTTGTGAGAATTTGAGATGGTATAAATTTGATATGGATGGATAATGAGGTGGGTTGATTATGTTTAGGACATCTGGTGGTGGGAAAAAAACCCTGTAAAATGTAATTTGCAAGAGTTTTTGTTCATTTGTTGTTGGATATATTTATTGCAAAATTGTTCAGTGGAGATATTATGTTTCGTTAGAAACTTCGCAATGAAAACTTTTCAATTGTAATCATCAGATAAATATTTTTCTTGTTTGAATAATTTTTTTTTACTATTTTTAAGCTTAATATTCGTTTATCGAGATCAATATATGTGGAGAATTGTTGCGTAGCGACGAATAGAAAAAGAGATTGTGTGCTCGTGATAAGTTGAACTGAATTGTGAATTTTATACGAACAGATGGCAACATAATCCAAAACCCATAAGAGTGAACAAATCGCTAGTCGACTATAAGCCGTATTTATTCTAAAAGAATTATTCGATTTGATTCGATTGATTCTTTGTTAAATTTTTTTTATTGTTTTTCAATTGAAATTCTGTTTATTCAAATCACCTGTCGCTCCGGTTTTTTTTTTAAACTCATTTTACCCTTACAACAATTTAAAAACTAGAAATTTCAATATTTGTAAATTTATAATATTTTTTTACAATAATTCGCGATATAAACTCCATCGTCATTGTATCGATTTTCCCCCTCGAATTTTATTCCCCAAAAAGAAAAGAGATAACAACAATTGTATCCATCTTGACATTAAACATTCAATGAAGCTGAATATCACAAAAAGTAATTCGTTGATAGTTGATATATCCCACAAATTCATCGTTCATGAAAAATCAATTCCAAACGAATACAAAATAACATAAAATCAGACCACGAACGTCATGAAAACAAAAATTAATTAGAAAATGTGAAATGTGAAAAAAATTCAAGTTTTTTAAATTCATTAAATAACTGACGTATTTCAATATTTTCCCAATCCCAAATTGAATCATCACGATCTACTGTAAAATTTTATTTATATCAAACATGTTTTCCATCACTAAATGAAAAGCAGCTTTTCATTCAATCAAAAACATTTTTATATATGACTACTCATATTCCCATAATCATAACTATAAAGCGAAAAAAACCCCAATAAATAGTTAAACAAGTAGAAAAACCAACATACCAACATCAAAATGGAATTTAATATCTCATGCAACTGTAAATTCTAAATGCATTAATTGATCCAACGTTGCAGAAATGGAATGCGGATGGTAATTTACAGGAAAAGTTCTTCATAACTTTTTCAATATAATTGATGTGGAGGACCGGAAAATTCCAGCAATACGTTTCCTATCTATTGAGATTGTGCTAACAGCACACTAACAAAAGCTTCATCTCCAGTTAACATGTATATGTATACCTTCGTTTGGTAATAGTCCCAAGCGAATTAATGGAAGCTGCGTAACCCTTGAACGTTTACCTTGTGATGTGCGTGCTCGCATACACAACGTCAAATTCTCGTATACCAACTAGATGGGAATAACAGTAAATCAAAGGTTCTCTCTCTCTCTGTCTGCAACCCCGCGCGCGGCCCCACAAACCCAATGATTATTGGATTATCAAACATGCTACGACGCACCGACATGGGGGTGTCCTTTCCTTCCCGTAGTCTGCGGAGCTTCTGTAATTTCCGCAGCAAGTACTATTCACAAATTAAGTTCTAATCGGATTTTCTCGTCGCGCATGCGACTAACAGCAATATCATCCCTTTCGACAATGTTATACACATTACATATATATATACACATAAACTTATATGTATTTGCATAGCAACAAAGAGCACAGAGCGATGAGTGATGTTGGATTGAATCTTTCACGTTTTGAATACAGTCGAGAAAAGTTATAGGAAAAATCTTTTTCATTATAATTTTTTTTTTCCCTCCTTTTCAACCGTTTCTTGATATGTTCCAATCGGAAAATGGTGTCCCAAGTCAGAATAAATAACATGATTTCGAATAATGGTGAATTTTCTTCAATCTTCAATGCGGGTGTCACGTGACAGGAGAAAAACGAACGCGAAATTCATACGTATGTATATATATATAGGGTGCAATCTCGTAGGTGGGCCGCGAAAATAAATGCACACGCCTTCGAATTTTCGAGCACGCGAGGGTCCCATTGTCGAGCGGGTCACGTATACATCGGAGCGACACCCGGCATATGAACTATTGGCCGACATCGTTTCTTCTCTATATATATATATGTATATACTCGTACAACCCATCATAAGCCCGTCTTGCGCCATTTTATATACGCCGATCGACCCTTCAAACGTCGTTGTCGTCGGAGTCGTCGCTTCTTCACTATTCTCTCCATCAAAAAGAAATATACTCCATCACTATATGCCGAAAATAGAAGAACGTATGGAAGATTTTCATACCTCAGCATCTTCTAAAACATATACTCATTCATCGATTCACACGTCGTCCATTGTCATATGCGCGCCATTTGACTTTTCTTCAATAAAGTCTAGAAATAAGTATAGATACGACTAGCAATGCAAAAGCTTTTTATTATTCAGCATAAACCCAAATAAGATTTATTTAATGTTTAGAAAAGGTTCTTTATGGATCAATAAAATTATTGAGTTTTAATTAAAATTGTTAATTCTTAATAATGACAAATATTATCATCGAACAAAATTATTAAGTTTGTTATATTTATTAATATTGTTAAATTATTTGTTTTAATATACGTTTGTTTTTCACAAATACGTGATCAATTAAGCTTGAATATTATTTGTATAATTGATTTAATTAATGCAATATATATATATGTATTTAATCTAGGTAAAGAATATATCAAGACTTAAATTAAATCTACGAATTATCACTTTTGATTAAAATAAGTTTTCTTCACTCCTGCAAATACGAGAATGATATCCAATGAGATTTAATAGATTTTATGCGAATCAATACTCTTCTCAGCGTAATTGAAATAAACCTTCGATAAAAAGTTTCCATTCGTATTATATAGAGGATCGTTAATAGTATTGACTTAAACAAAAAAGAGAAAATAAAATAATATCAATTCAAATATTTATTCTGATAAAACATTTTTTCTTTATCCAAAAAAACAAAAGATTAAACAAAAACTGAAAAATAAAAATACATTCACATATTTAACATAAATTTTCATGAAACAACTGTCGTACCGAACGCGACCAATGGCTTCGAATAGCGATATCAGTCGATGCAGTCAGTAAAAGAGACGAACCAAAGACGAATTTGAATACGCACATGCCAAATGTTGGCGCGGGCCCGTCTTCGTTGTAGCATAAGCGCGCGCGCGCTCACATCGATCCGGTTCACGTTCGCTCGTCTTCACATCTCTTCACATCTCTCTCGTTCTCTATCTTTGTTTCACCACTGCTCCTTTAACTATCCTCTCGCACACTCTACTCTGAGGAACAGCACCCGCTGTTGATCCTCGGATCGTCGCTCGTCTACCGCTCGCTTCTCGTGGCAATAAATAAGGGTGACCAGAGATCGGTGAGACAGTCGTGATGTCTCGCGGAATGCATCGGCTTCCGTCAAACGACGAGAACGACGAGTGGCTCGTTCAGTGGCGAGGAACGAGATGGGTCCCATCGAGTCAACTGCATGCACACACAACCTATATATTGAGGGTTATATACCCAACTAAACATTTTCAGCGCGCTCTTTACCGCAGTATCTTTCAAGAGAAAAGGCAGTAGCAACTTCCCATTTCGTGTCATTCTCTCGCTCAATACGCCGCAAGCAAACTATTTTCTTTGATTCTCAGCAAAAGATTGCATTAAAAGGCTTTTCCAAAATGACCAATGCGTCTCTGTGATTTCATGTGTACACACGCGTACTTTCACAACACAGAGCCAACAGCTTCCGCAATATCATCAGTTTAACGGAAAATGCGGACGTGAAATTGCACACGTGACATTCCACAAATGTCACACAATTGATTGCAATCACATGATAGCCAGATTCATTCTCTTTATACACTACTGATTATCGCATGTGATTCGTAAAATAAATAAAATAAACGATGCAATAAAAAAAACAAAAATGTCATGAGATGAAATAAAAAAGTAAAGCCGTGCAGATTTCATTAGTCATAATGTTTCATAGTGGCAATGCCTTTAACCACATTATTTCCACGCGAATACCAACGTAATCCCACAGGAATTTACTACAGCACATGATTGTCACAGAACGAATAATAAACGAACCGCGAAAATATGTTTAAGCCCCGCGGTAAAAACATGTATACATATATATATATATATATATATAAGCATATGTATACAAAAATACAAGTGGGTACGGATAGTTTCATCCCTTTTTCGTATTTAAACTTTCCTTTCTTGTTTTATTCTCCCTCCAATGTGAACAAAACTCACCCTCAGTTATTTATCTTCCGTATTTTTTATGGGTGGTTTTTTTTTTTCATTTTTTTCTTTATTCTATTTCTTCCATTTATGTCACAAATTTTTATATATATATATATATATATATTGTGTCTAACTTTTCTCTCACAGCAACTCTATCATCTTTTCTTCTCGTTTCATTCTTTTTTATCGTTCATAACAATAACATGATCGTGGGCTGTCATATACATCCGCTCTCATCGACAATGTTAGTGTAGTCGACGGACGACGCCCAAGTGACGAGATATATTCGGAATGACAACGGCAATGCGGTAGATGGAAACATGAATGAACATACCGGAGGAGATATTCTCGCGCCCCCTGCTTAGGTCAATTGGATTATCCGTTCAAGTCCCCTGTGATAACGTACCAATAGATGTGTATGTGTATAGTGTGATGACATATCAAGAGACGACAGTTATCGATAAGTAGATATATATATGTATGTCAGCTGAAGTGCCCAGATTCTCATCGATAGAATTTTGAATGCCAATTTTTGAATGTAATTTTAATAAATATTTACACAAGTTTTATGGAGATTATTTTTGGGGATGTTGAGATTAATTAAAACTGCGTATCGGGTGAACTATTAGTTAGAAACTTTGAATTTCAATACCCGACAATTTGTAAATGTCTTATATTCGTGGGCTGTCCAGTTGATTGAGGTTAGACGTCAGGTTCATGACGATCAATTGTTCCCCCTTGTATTTTAGAGAACAAATTAATTTTCTAACTCAAGTACTGACAGAACTGCGTAATGAATTATTGCAGTGTTTAAACTGGTATTTTTATAAATTGTCAACTATTGATTTATTTGAAGATATTTTGGTGGAATTTGTAAGCTCGTATTTTATTACACAGCTACTGATCAATGGAGTGTGGAATAAAATTAATTAACGAGATCATTTACAACGTTATTTTAAAATGATAACTCTAGATTAATTAAATATTTATCATTATTATATATAATGTTATTAAATTATAAAATTTTCAATGTTATTTCTATAAATCACGTTTTCTTTTCTCATTTTTTTGTGTCGCTCATCAAAGGAAGTATAGGAATTGTAGAAACTCGAAGGTACTAGTTAAGTTTCATTGTTCTCTAGTTTAAGTATAAAATACTCTTGTTGAATTCATTTCAGCCAATTCCCATAATTGCTCCTTGAAGACATCAAAGCTATTGGACAACGAAGTATTTATAATCTATTCTCTAATCTGACTAGTCCAATTTGCAGAATTTATATCAGTACAAAGTACTGGAGCTCAACAAAATTCTCCTTGACGTTATGGTTATAACGATAGACACTAACAATGGAAGTTTTATGGGCATCATGATATGTGTTATTGAATAAGACTCACCTAACTCAACTTGTGCATAAATTAAAATTAATCCTTAGAATGCTTGTTAACCAATCGGAATAATTGCCATTTAGCTATGAAAAATCAATGAGATCCGATTTATCTGTCGGTTTTACTTACCCCATTATAACTTACAGAAAAGTTTCCTTCTATTTCATTCTCACGTTCTCCTCCTTAACAGACTGCATATATTTTTAATCGATACATATCGGCAATAATAATGTCTTATTCTTTCACACCCGATTGCTGTATCGATTGTAATAATAATTTATTGATAGTTAAATCTCAGTTATATCAGAAAGTATTTTTAAATTAAATCATGTAGGTACAGTTTATTATAATTTTTATGTAAAGTCGAATAACGATAGGGATTACAGTTATGTTAGTAAAGGTAAGATGAATTTCAGTGAAAGTTGCGAACGCGTTTGGAATCGTTACAAACATTTATGTAGATTTTACTTGTTTGTATCAGTGATACAACAGTTACAAACACTAATGCAGCTTTTACTTAAATTTATACAGTACTGACTATCTTGAACATTCCAGAATTATAATAAATTTCCGTCAGCGATATGTTGTTGGGAATTAAAATATCGTTGCTTATAAACAAAGAACTCAGCTACTCATTTAAAATGTCTATTATGAATTAGAATATGAGTTTTGTAATAATATTATGTATTTAGTGATTAACATTTATATATTTGATTTCTTAATTGTACCAAGTTTACGTTGAATCGTAATTTAATTATTAGATGTATTTTGTATACAGTAAAAGGAAAATTTATTCGGTTAAAGAAACCAATTGGACTTTAATTAGGGTTTATTGCAAAACACAATTCAAACGAATTGTTTACATTTATTTAATCAATGATTGATTGCATTCAACTATTCGTCGTTTTACATTGATGTTCATTGTACCAACTAAATGTTTTTATTTGTAATGAAAAAAAATTGTTGGTATGATTTATGTGTATTTTTTTCAAAATGAAAGTAGAATGTTGGCTATTTGTCAATGAAGTATTTGACTTTAGTTAATAAATTATTGATTTGTATCAATTAATGTACATCAATTGTAGTGTTATTTTAAAATTCATTTTCCTTTTTTTTAACCAATAATAATTATAATGAATCTCAAACTCTATTTAAAAGTATTTTGTGATACTTGATATTATCGAAAGAATAGTAAACAAGAAAGATCACCTGTTGTTCATCCTCCTAAAAGCAACTGGGGGAGAAAACACTGATGCCTACATCAAGTGAAAAAAACATCTCATTCATCCTTCAACAGAGTTCATTAAATATTAGTGAAGATGTGTTGAACGTGTGCAAAATTGTGAATGAATGAATGAATAAATATAAATCAATGATAGTTCATGTTTACGTAAGTATCCACAAAATGCCTTTGACTATTATTAAATATTTTTAAAAAATTTCTAACAAATGAATTTATATTTAACACTAAATTTTTGCTCATTGTAATTCTCATTTATGGTGTCCTAGTCTATTTTATGTTTGTGTCTAGAATCTTTTTGTTCGTATTTAACTGGACCTCGTGTGCTATATTATTTAAACCCTTTAGTTTTTATTCTCAAAGGGTAATAATAATGCGCACACATTCCGTTTGTTAAATCAACAATTTCAGCCATTTCTTTCAATTTTCTCTTCGTGCTCATTTCACATGTTCCTTTATTTATTCTTTGCTCACACTCCAACCACAAGAAATAATTTATTTTTCCCCACAAAATTTCTATCCAGTTTTCATCGGAAATCGTACCCAAACCTCTTCGCATATTGAGCAAACGACTTAGTCAAACAATTGACCGGTCAACTTCAATTTTCCATATTTTAATATTGAACGTGCAAAAATTTAAACTCACTGTAGCAGTAAAATTCATTCTAAATTCGAATATGAGAAAGAAAAATCTACATATGAATTTTTTTACAATGTATTTATTTATACAACAGGAATAAGTTAACAAATGAATGATGATCAATCATCATTTAATTCTGTATGAATAAAATAAAAATTTAGATTCCTTCAAGATGCTGACCATCTGCCTATCAATTTTTTTATCTTCCATCAATGAATGAATTGTCTCACATATACTTCAAACACATTCTATTTAAATCCCACAAACAATTTAAATTCAATAAACAATGACAATAAACATTCAATCCCTAGATGGAACCAGTTCTGTTCTAATTCAAAGAAAAAAAAGAATAAAAATGTGGGTAAATCGAATAGCACTGATGACCGACATTCGCATAAACTAGGCTCTCTCACTGTGCATTTGGAGCATTTATTTCTCATGTACGTAAACTTATACACTATCTATACATTGTATGTGTGTACTACACAAATACATTTTGAAAGAGGGAAATAAAGTGAAGCCGTAACGAACGACATGCGTACACGTGGGGTAGCGCTCGTTAAGCCCCAGTGCGATTCGCCCGAGATATCGTCCTGGCTTTAAATCAACTACCTCTCTTCTTTACTCGCTTTTCCTTCTCATTTTTTCTCTCTTTTTCTGACTTACACCCTCTCGCTCTGTCCCACTCTAACATTCTGTTTTACGCAAGTCTTGACTGACTCGTCGTCGCGCTATAGAGACTCCTGAATCGGTTGCGCGGCCTCGACATTTGCGAAACAAAAGAATCGTTGACGTTTTCGCTTCGCATTCGAGACGCATTCAAACGAGCCATCCGCACACATCACTTCACTATATATATATATATACATAGATGTATACTGACAAAAGTTGATGACAACACGACAACGAGTAACCGACTGCCTCAAGGAGGATTGAGAAGAGAAAAAAAAAGTGAATAAAAATCGTGAAAATATTCACAATTTACGCATTCACTCGAGAAGAAATATTCGGCCACTTTAAACGTTCACGTTGAAAAATTGAATTGTCTAATGCAAGAATATTTCTGTATATTGAAGAGATGTCTATATACATATGTATATATATATATTTGTGGAATGAAAGTAGGAGAAATAGACGGGGGGTAGTAGTTGAGAATTCAAGGAATGACGGTAGTGGAATTGCAGAGCATCTGTAGCTCAGAAGCTTGGAGATTGCCATGGCCACCTATGCTCCGCCATGCAGAGATGGCCGATTAGCATATGCATGAAAACATCCCTGTATATATATGCGAGGAAGGGGGCAATGTCGACCAACGTGACTGACCAGCCGTGGGCAATAGTGAAACGATCGGTGGAAGAGCACGAGAGAGCGAACGCGAATCGACCGAGTGCATGTCAGTGTCAACGTTTTAGCGTCCCTTCGCGTCACTCTCCCGTTGTATATACTGCCCCGGGAAACCTTCAATAATACCTATACCAACCGTCTCTCAATTATACCACCCCTCACTTCACCATTGCCTCGCCTCGACATTGCCCACGTTACCTCTCTCATATTCAACTACAAGCCTTTATAATTAACGTTGATATCACGCCACTGACGTTTTCAACTCCCACTTGTGCCACCCATTCTTGTTTTACTTGACAACATGTACATGGTGGGGTTATTTCAATCGAATATGATAAATTTGATTCAAAGCTATTTCAATAAGGGTAGAAAAGAATTTGATGTTAGTGACAAATTGGTGATTTTATTCATATTGAATATGTGATTTAGTAAAAATCTTTTGTGTTCATTTAAAAGTTGTTTTTACTTATTTATTTATTATTGTTTTTTTTTGGATGGATTGTTTATTTCTTTTGTTGTTGTTGGAATCATTGTTTAGATGTGCTGGTATAGAAGGTGACGTTTATTTTAATTTAGGATGTCTGAAGAGGAAATTGTAATGAACTTAAACTGACAATTTAATCTACTTGACCGGTAATTGAAATAAATATCAAAGTATAATTGAAACATATGCAAATTACTAAGAAATTTAGTATTGTTTATTACAGCGTATTACGAGTTTAATGATGATGATTTTATAGGGGAATCCGTCAAAGTGATGGGGTGAATCCAAACACTAATTTGAAACTGTCGAGCGAAAACAATTTTAGGGTAAATTCAATTGGGGGAAATCAATTCCATTTCAACGGTCGATTGTACAGAGTGTTTTTGATAATTACTTAATAATTATTATCATTATGAATTTAACCGCAGTTTCAATTTCTATCACAGGTGAGATTATTATTCTTCCAATATAATTCGCTTGATGTACATTTATTTGATGAGATATCTGGAAAATAGTTTCAATAATTGTAATCGATTTCTAAATATGATTGTGAGGATTTTTCAATTTTAAATTAACACAATTTGTGTAACTTGACGAAATAACAAAATAACTCGACTATTATCATCAACTGAATCGTATTTAATTAGTAAAGCACTTTCATACCTTCACATTGCAAAGGAAAAGAAATTTTAATGTGTTCTGTAGTTTCATTCGTAGTTAAATTGCATTTTGGCTTTTCGAAATCAATCATATGCAAGAATATTCATAATTGACTTGAAATTCACGACACCAAATTATTCCATTCAAAAATTTCTGTTATTTTAATTCCTGCATACATCTAATTGCCATGTAATTGACAGTACATCGTTCATCTGAACATAAATGTAAATGTCAGAGTATCTTCTTATTAAGAGATTGACATATTCGGAAATACTATCGGATTTATGACAATCAGATTGACATTTTCATCGTGAATATTCACATGCCATTGGTAAACTAAATCAATTACAGACAAAATTCGGACGATATTCAGTATTGGACTCATTGACCATAATAAGTACTGAACAGTATTATAACCAGATTTTCTATCTCTGTATTGTCAGTTATGTCTTAATAATTCAGAAGTTTCATTATAGAAATTTTGTACATTAGATTGATTACGAATAATTAATGTTTCAATTCTATTGCAAGAAAATTATAAAAGACACTGACACAAACTAGTGAAATGAATGATAAAAATGTCGCGACTGGATATTATTTAATTATGTTCAAATTGATTATGTTTTTCTTGCATAAATCTTGACAGCAAAATTAAAAGCAGAAGAAAAATCATGTTGATTTATATTTCATGCTGTTCTCCAACAAAGATTTCATTAATATTCAATCATTCGATAGATCAATTGACAGAAAAATTCTATTTGGTCATATAAATTTAAGTACCTTCGTTTATTCCAGTTTATTGATCGACAGTGTCAGATATAAAGTCGATAATAAAAAAAAAAGTAAATCGAAATCAATGATGCATTCTTTTGTGGTAATTGACTTGAAACCGTAGAATACTTTTCCATTGAAGTCTCCAGACAGCCCAGAAAAAAAGGCTCTGGATCAAAAGAATGTTCTAGCAATCGAAATGAGAATAAATTGCATCTTTAATTTCATGTGCGGATTTCCAGACTTCATTTGAGACGAAAATACTTTCAATTCCAATTTCCCTTCAACATAAGTGGGTACATGGAATATTTGAATATCATTTTGACTATTCTATAACAACAAGGAATAAACTCAAAGAAAAATTCAAATAAAAAAAATTAGCAATTAGTAACAATGTCTTAAATGCATTTTATAATATTTTAAACATATTTTTTAAACTCTAAAGTTTTCTATTCACTTCTTACACT
The DNA here is from genome assembly GCA_030523085.1 of Meteorus colon. NCBI lineage: Eukaryota > Metazoa > Arthropoda > Insecta > Hymenoptera > Braconidae > Meteorus > Meteorus colon. The sequence continues at coordinate 187,199 of JAPYZH010000108.1, read as the reverse complement.
TAAAAAATGAAGAATAAACCGAATAAACAAACAAAATTTCTTTATTGATGTAATTTCGTTGCACATAATAAAAATATAAAAACTACTGATATGAATTCATATGCAAAGGTTATTTTTTTCCAACGATAAATTTGAACCAGACAATAATTGGCTATTTCAACACAAATAAATAAAAAATGATATTTAAAATTCATCCATATATGAATGCACATCTGTTTGTAACAAAATTCAAAACTCTACAGATGTGAAAGTGCTTTTAAACGATTGCACAAATTGCCCAATCGGAAGAGCGTATTTGAATAGTACAGACGGTATAAAATCGACAAAGCAATATATACACGTCACCAAAGTTGACGCGGCGGATAAACTTCAATGGATTCTATCGTATATATATATATATAAATACACACAAGTATGTATGTGTATACGAAAGATAAAGTTCAATCTCAACAACAAGCGACATCGACACAGAGTGAACGATAATGTTGATGTATACAAATACAATAAAGTAAGATTGGAAGAGTAAAAGGGTGAAGCGTATTTTAGCGACAGTGTCGTCAAGAGTTTCGCCTCCGTTGTACATTGCAAATGACATCGATTAAATTACCCACTGATTGAACCTAAATTTTCCCATCTAAACAATATATTTTCGTAGCGAATTGAAAGAGTGAAAATTCGAGAAAACAACACATAAACGTATTTTTAAACTTTGAACGTATAAAAATACACAGCAATGAAATAAAAGAAACTATAAAGTGAAAGAAAAAAAAAAACAAGATATAACAACGGAAGGAAGAATAATGATAATGAGAATATAGCCAAGCCAACTTGTGTTGCAATTGTGTAAAGAAAATGTTCACCAAAGTTACACGACAAATGAGGAGCGTTATTTTGCCGCAGGATGCTACCGAGGCAAACAACGGGGCCAACGGGGTAATGTCTTTTTAAACACGCTAAACCGAGGATAGTCGGATAGCATGTACTATAGATGGCAGTGGGTGGCACAACTCGCGTTGGATATGTAAATTCTATGGGCTAAATAGGACGCCCGAGCGGACACGGAAATAATTATCCAGAGTTATCCTATACGTTTACATATACATTCGGTACATCTACCGGTCATTGCATCCCTCAGGTATAATTGCAAATGGTTCTCACATGCCATTCGCCAATAAGCTCATATTAATATTTGCAGTTTACCTTTTATCCTTTTGATATTGACCGTTAGCTAGAATATTGACTAAAATTTCAATCCATTTCTATGTTTATACATATCTGATAATTTTATTTGTACAAAGAACGGAAGTTGCCGGTAGAAATAAAACCGGCTATCATGAGGGAGGATTTGTATTTGGTTTGATTCAATAGATATATTACAGTTGAGATAGGATATGTAGGTAAACGAATGATGAAACGTGAGAAATTGGAATATTTATTCTTTACTGTATGGTTTTAATGATGAGGTTATGTTGGGATATATTTGAATGTGGAAATTGAATTATTTGCCGGATATTTGCTCATTTAATGTTGCATGTTGCAGTTTCTATTATTATTTTTGTGTTATTTTCCCTTTGCCTTTTTTTATTTTCGTTGGAGGAAAATTGAGTAATTATATCAATCATGAATGTGCACTTCTGTGTTCCTTTTCAGCATATTGGGAATGGTGGGTTGTTGGAGGTGGGACCGCTGTCTGGAGAAAAAGTAGAGTTATGGATTTTGTTGTTATTTATGTGAATAGATTTTAAATGTTTATAACGCGTTGTGAATTTCCGAATGTTTGTATTTACTAAAGGATATTTTTGACGGTTTTTATAAGTTCCCCCACAATTGTTCATGTGAAATTGGAATTTTTTGAGTTATTTGGTAGGGAATTGTTTAGATTATTATTCATTATGAATAATTGGAGCTGTCTAAATACAAATTATTATTCAACAGTTAGAAATGTGAATGTAATTTTCAGAACAAGAAATGTTTCTGATTGTAACAGAAAAATTGCTTCGTTACAGTTATTTAAATAATTCGAATATTGGAGATGATTGAAATGGTGACATTTTTAGATAAGTATCACAAATTAAAGATTATAAATCTATAACATTAATTTTTTGAGTACAAGAAAGCGACAGTTTTTTTTCAAAGATTATCAATCTCCATCAGGAATATTTCCAAGGCATTCCTAACTGTTCAGTTATAATTCCATTTGCATCATCAATTTTTTTTATAAGAAACAGACCGATGAGATTGTAAATAAATTGATGGTGATGCGCCAATTCTGTATGTCAACATCCAGAAAGATGAATGACAAAAGAGAGCACTAATTGGTCAGTGATGAAATTTTTTAACTGAGGTTATGGCGTACCACAAAGAACCCACACTTACAGACTGCTGAGTACTCCATTATATATCCAATGTCAACATCAATGCAACCGATAAAAAAAAATTTCGAAAAGAAATAAATCACTTTGAAGTAAGGAGATGTGAAGCTACTGAAGCGTTGGAATCTTAAATTATTGATCACTGAAATGGATATTGCTCCAAAAATACTTGACAGTGAATTGTGGTATCACCGTCCCTTTAAAGGTTACAAAATATGAACAGAGAAATTTTGGAGCATACTCTTGCAAAAGACACAGACTTAATGTGCAAAATAAAAACTAAACAAATAAATATAATTTTAATTCAACTTACATTGAATCATTGTCGAACTATTGTGAACAAATTATTAATAACGATGCATGATAATATATAATGTATATAACTGAAATAATAAGTCGTAGTGTTGAATACGTGAGAACAGTCCGACACATCCACAAAGTAAAATCTTGTTGTACACGATCACATTTTAGAAAGTCCAGATACCAATTCCTATGACGATCCATTACTATTCTTTTGTATAGAATGATTATGAAGTGAACTACTGTGCTAGAAATATATTAAATATTAAAATAAAAACAAGTTGTGTGACAGACTCCTACGCGACGGCGACACGACGAAACAAAAATTAAACAAATGAATCCGTGGATTCTGCTGACATCAGTTCAATGACCGTCGTATTACTCCAGTGTTTTTTTTTTAATGCCAAAATTCGTCTGTCAGATGAAAATTTCTCTTGGAACAATACCAACATTAAAAATATATTTGAAGAAGAAACAAATTAAATAATAAATTTGAATGTTTCAAAATGTTTCAAGCCTAATTTTCATAAAAAAAATCATTCGAATAATTATTCAATATTTTAAAAGGTGTATTCACAATGATAATCAATATTTCATAATTTTATTTTCATCATAAAATATGTCATTGAAACAATCATATCAAAATATCTGACAAAATACTCAGCCACGTACTTTTGCAGCTGAAATTAATCTTAAACAAAATAAACGACAAAGAATATACACGAGTGCAATGTCACTCCAACGCAACAGAATGCATCTCATCCATTAATTTAGACGGTTAAAGTCAGAAGTAAGTTGAACGTGAACACGTTGTGTCTTTTGCCTTACTTTCACAACGTTGAAGAATCAACAAAACACCAAAAACTTTTCTATTTTATATGACAGTGACTAATAAAATATTTTTAATTAAAAATAAAAATGTAATGAAATAAAAAATTGTTCGTGACAACGAGATAATCAAATTGGAGCAGCATTTTGACGTTAACAAATTAATTTTACTTGATAAAACAAAATTTGTGCATATCTATATACATGAGTGCAAATTAGGAAACTCGTTGAGTACGTTGTACATAATTATTATTAACGAAATACAACTGCATAGTCTTTGCGCCAACGCCAACTTCAATTGCATTTAGCATTGACAAAACAATAGCGTGCATTTTCTTCTTCATGATATTGTCTCTTCACACCTTCATGCTTCGCGTTGCTTCATCAACAAGAGTCTGCAGTGAACTTATCGAAACTCTGTGTTAGAAAGCACCGAAACGTCATACAATTTAAAACTACAAATGTTTATCGAAGCGATAACTCATTAACGTGAAATAAATTGACGATTTTACAGGTAACAACACAGAATAAAGTGAAATTATGAAATATCGATTTATTCTTACGCACTAATTGACAAAACAAACAATTGATAAATAAAACTCAAACCATAATTGTTTATCTACTTATTTGTCTCATTAAAATTCAATTCCCTCTTTGTATTCACTAAATGAATAGAAATGGAGATAAATAAATAAATAAAAACAAGTCTTATTGCAGATAAGAAGAGACGTAATAGCGAAAAGCTCTGCACACAGAGCTGATAAAGAGTGAGAGGGCGGGCACGATTGAACTGTGGAAAGAAACTTGGCGGCAACAAATGGGCAAAGTCTGCTATGGACGCAGCACAGCCCTAGTCATTTGACGGCTCATTTCTGTTGCGGCAAAAAGCCGGGTAACGACCGCAGCGACGATGAAGTACCCTACTATATGTTGTTAAGAAGAACGACTCTCACGTACAGACATCGTGGGCACTCTTACACCCCAATAGAAATACTACTCGTCTCGTCGTATCGCTTGCAAGAAATATATACTTTTGTACACTAATAGCAAGAAAAAACATCTAACAAAAACCAAAAACTTTCAAGAAAAAAAAAGTCAATATTTCCTTGGTCCCAATGTACAATTTTTTCCTTCTTTCCCTTTATACGAGTAATTTTTCTCTTTACCTCTTCTCTTCAATTGTTTTCACGTACTCATTAAATTTATGAATAGCATAAAATTGAAATCACAATTCGACAATCTGAATAAAATAATTAACACTAAAATGTTCAGAGAAAAATTGTGAATTGTCAACGATTATTCCTGATAAAACATAAATGTAAAATTAATTAAAGTACAATTATATTACAACCAAATGTCAACATCAATTGATAATAAAATTTATGTCAATAATTAAATATCGAAATTCAAACAGAATTATATCTTTGAAATACATGACCGATTAAATTTTATCAATCCACTTAACATTTAAAATAAATTAACTGCACAATAATTCATAGTTAATCTCCATTCATCAAGCTAATGGATATTCGGGTCAAGTTATATATGTATGAATGTCATGTATGAAATTGTAAGTGTTGCTAACGAGGCAGCGACTTGGCAAGAGACAAGTGCGCGACACATTTACTCACTCCTTATATACCATTGAGCTTACTCTCTTGATCTCAAATGAACCGTCTACGTAATATATCTATACATGTATGACAATTTGCATTTTTAACGTCTTTGGTATTGCCAAGTGACTATATACCTCCTCAACACAATACTCCTCCAAATATATATACAACTATAAAGGAACGGAAGTGGTTGCACTGCAGTTTATTGTTAACCATATTCTTATCCTATATAATCCCTGCGCAACCGCACTCCAATATTAACTGACCCAGATTTATTGTTCGATTACTGAAGACACAAAAATCATTATCATCATCTACAACTGTTCCTTATATATCTATAAATATAAATATATATTTATTTGGCGGCAACATGCAGCAAAGTTTGCAATATTGCGGACAAACACAAACATATAAGATATTTATCGAGATCATTGCAACGAGGTCGTCCACCGGAACTTGCGGTCGCGCGCGACATCACAGAACACTCCACTCTCTGCCTCGATGGTCTAATTAGTCAACTTAAAACTCACTTAATTAGCCAAAAGATAGTACATCTAATTACGTGTACTTGTACGCGGCGTGCCGTTCGCCTTCATTACCAAAGTGCCATTTCGCCGATTCAATCGGATCCGGCTTCTGAGAAACTTTATGCTCGCTTTTATATATATATATGTAGCGTTCGATATAAGCTAAGATCGATATTGTCGCGCTATACCTACTGTATAAAGACGAGGTTAAATGACTACAACGTGAATCACCCCGTTGACCCCTGTTATAACGATTGGGAAATCGTTTAAATTGTTTTGCATTATCTATATCTTGGTTATAAGATTCAATGAAGTATCAATTTAATTATTTATTGTGTGGGAACTGATCATTTTCAAATTATCCTCTGTCAAACTGTTGACGTCATTTTAACATCACTATATATATTATCACTCATATCAATTCACTTTTGGTATATCATAAAAATTCAAAAACTCATTTAACAATAACAAAATATATGAGATAAATTTTCATCAATTTAATTAAAATCTTATGTATTTTAAATTTAATAATGATGATTAAAAAAGTCATTGCATCATCTTTATTGCATATGTATATGTATATACAAAGCCATTCTACGTGCTTTTATGATTATATATATATACACAATCAAGCAAGCTTAGTTAAGCAGTTAGCTAGTGTACTTTCCGGCCAAAAGTGTTCTCCCAATATTCACAAGAGCCCGCATGTTAAGCCATATGCCGCGTTGGATATGGCCACGCATATTATATTACGCGCGAAGGATTATTATTGCAAACTGTCTGGTGTATAATACCAGTGCGCCTTATAATACCATAAGTATTTACTTCGCATTTGTAATCATTTTTAAAAGGTAACTGTAAGCATATTTTATCATCAATATAATTCATTAAGCGAATAATAATCATTTAAGCACGTTCATCATCTTTTATATGATATATAATTTTTTTCCAACAACCAACGACAATGTTTTATTGCACCACAGTCATGTTATAATGATCATGACAACGAAAAATATTTTTTTTTAACGATTAAAAAATAAAGTACTGCATGAAGATGATGTAAATATGAATTCGTGCGACGTTATGGAAGCGTAAAGCAAAGAAATGGGTATGAGTGGATGGAGACGAAGGGCGTCTGATGCTGCAAAATGTATATATAGAAAAGCAACCCTCTCTCACATCAAGCATGTCGTTGCGCGCACCGATGAAGACTCCGTCGAATATCTTTTAACGAAAGCTCTCTCCTACAGCTTTTACACAAATCCCTGCATCCTCTTCTATCTTTCTCTGTACTCTGTACTCTGTATATGTGTATATATCGTTTCATCAGACACGTTGAGGCAGACATGCGATTGCGATGCACACGCCAAAGGACTTAAGACACCGTGAACAAACGGTTGACAAGAGACGAAAGCGATTTTACATGAATTCGCTGAGTGTAGAATGAACATAGCTTGAAGGCGTTTAATACTGTCACCATCTGCACGATGCTATTACCATTGGTTCTTCAGACGCGTTTAAAGTTTATTTAATTATATAAACAAAAAGTATTTGTTGCGTACTTTTATGGTGTAAATGTTGATTAGCAACTTTGTGATGTAAGACAGTTGGGATAATTAATTGTTTTCTTCTTTGTATGCTTTGATGAAGGTATTGGAATACAGGGTTGAATAAATCCAATGAAGAAGTTTAATGTTAATGAGTTATTTCTCATAAGGGTTTTTTTTGTTCTTAGTGACACACAAACGTGGGGTGAATAAACAAATATATAGTAGTCAACAGTTGGTAATAAATTGGAGAATGTAAGATGAAATGAGGTCTAGAAGATTTACTTGGTTTATTTGAATGTTCAATTTTGTTATTTTTAATTTTGTAAAATATTTTGTTGTATACCAAACAATAAAGTTCACAATTTATCATTTTTTCAATAGTGCATTTTGAAATATTGAAATACATTTTTATTTTTTTTGTAAAGTTGTTCACAAGATTGAGTTTTTTTTCTTAGTTACAATTTTGATTTTTTTTTATTTCTTTTGAGGTTTATGCCATCAGTTGATGAAAAATTCGAAAGAAAGTAAGTGACGTCTAAGAAAACATTTGAAGATAATACAAAGAGTTCATTTCGATGATTAATTCTTATCTTTCTGAACCGCTTTTATATTTATGGAAAAGAAAAATATTTGATTAAATTACACGAACGGTTCATGTCGTAAGTCATTCACATGGATATATTTACTCATTGATATTTTATCTCTTCAATTGATTTTGTCTATCACAATTCACATAAATAGATTTGTATTAAAAAAAAAATCATTTCACATTCATAAAGCAAAATTTTCTGATTATAAAATTATCACAAATGAATGCAATTGCAGTTCAATAATCTTGGAAACTTCTGTTTCACTTCTATAAATATAAACACGAATGAAGCATTTGTTAAAAATATAAAATTAATGATCTAATAATACAGAGAATATCAGATAAGTTTTTTCCCCCGCGAAAAAACTAATGAATATTTAAAGAATGAACTTGTGAGTATCAAAATAACTCCAATCTAAAATCCAATTTTTCAATAACCTTTTTTTTCCTATTTCTATCCTCTAAAGTGATTCAAACTCTTCAACCTCCATTATCTCCCTGCAATGGCAAATTAATAAGAAAGTATAAAAACGTCACTCATGAAAATAATAAAATCGATTGCCACATTCATCAAATAGTTTGTTAACATTCACTCTTACAACTGATTATCAGCATAAATAATTATGTAAACACAACAAATTTTATACAAAACAGAAAAACTATAAACAAATATTTCATGATGTTCTTTGCATGTAGTGAACAATTATTATATTCGCCATTCTATTTCCAACCTGCAATCTAAATGAATACTTCTTACTCCATATTTAGACATTAGTTAGAGATAGCTGAAGTAAATTGATTAAAACATCAACAACTCGTTCATTTTCTTCTCATTAAGATAACAAAGTTTCCAGCTTTCTCTTTCCATTATAATTAAAATTAAGAAATGGAATTTCATTAGTAGAAATTCGTTTCATTAATATTAATCATTATAGAAATCATTCTGAAAATTCAATTTACTTTTCTAGCCCAATAATCATCAGTTTTCCTTTCTGTATTTTTAACTATTAATTTTTCCACCATCTCAAACAAATTTTGTATGGAATAAATTTATCATTCTAAATACATTGAAGGACTGAAATCTCAAAGAATAAACAAACCCTCCAAATTGTTTTCCCTACACATATTCATATGTGACGTATTTAAATGCAGCGGAAGTGTACTATTCATGTACAATGCGATTAATCTGTAAAATTATAATCTAAATTAATCGACCTCGGACACGTCCGCAATTTCATGTTAAAACTATAATATATCAAGGGACCGTCCGTATATGCCACAGGGACACAAGCCAATATATATATATATATATACATATATGCATGTATGTATGAATTGAAGCGTGAGATTATATAGACAGCATCGTACGTGACCTATAACAACGTATCTAATAATGATATAACTCATATATAGATTTTAAAATCTATTCATGGATAAATTTCTTGGCTCTTCGACACTTTTTTTTTCTTCAATTAACTCCGTCACGATAAGCAAAAAAAATGAATTTAAATATTTTTTTTTCTCTCTAAAGCCACGAGTTTTATAATATAAATATAAATGCAGTTGAATTGATGCATTTGAATAAATTTATTCTGTGAATTTAACATCTATAATATTCTATTCAGGTGAAATGTCAATGTACTATTTATATAAATGGAACAGCTGAAAATTATATTGAATTCAACTTCACTGTCGAGAATAAATTTTTTATCACTTCAATGTAACCTCTACAAATACGGAAATATATATATGTATATATATATAGCTATGATAATTGAGTTGTGTGAATATGAAATGATGCTAAAAATTTATTTGACACTATAGCTATATATTTCTGAGAACCGCGCGTGCGGTTAAAATCATCTTTGCATGCGCATTCTTCCATTTCGAACCGCCGTCAATTACCAAAAATTGCGGTTGAATTACCACAAGAAAATATGTAGAAGATACACAAAGAACAAAATGGAAAAAAAAAAAGGAGGGAAATGGATTCACAAAGTTTTAACACTTGTGTTGGTTGTCGCAACGTAGCCAACACCTGGGTGGTTTCAAGACACAACTGATCACGCATGTTCTCATTCATATCTGTATCCCAACATACAAACAAACAAAAAATAAAATAAAACAAAAAACATAAAAAAAAGAACTGATATAAAAGAAAAAAAAAATTGTTCCTAACAGGTGAAGGAAAAACAAATAAAACTCTGCAAACTCGCGCGTTTTACGTGTATGTTCATATAAGTTCATCTGTGACTACAAATATCAGAATAAATATGTTTTTTCTTTTTTATAACTGCATTTTATGTTACTGGACGTCATCGTGATAAAATAAACATTAAAAATCTTTTCGGACTAGTTCCACAGATTCACCATGTTAAGCTCGTTTCTTCTCGGTACTTTCAACGTCGTTCATTATTTGAGAACGTCAGCCACCGGCGCTGCAAATACAAGTAAACTTGAAAGAATACACAAATGCACAGGAGCCAAGCATCAGACAAAGATAAAGGAAGACAAGCTCAGCTCAGCCCGGGTTCCACTGTCGTTCACATTCACCAACGGCGACGAACCACCCGTCACGACTTTTTCCAACATGCTCGCGCCCGCTCGTAAACACGCAGGACATTTAATTTGCGCGTTACGACCAAGCGGTTACTCTGACTATACGTTGTCGTTCCGATGCCACACGAGAAAGTAGGAAAGAAGAAGATGCAAAGAGAAAAGATAAAAAAAAAGTCCCTATAAAAGCTCTCACTTTATTTTCCTCCTTCATCTTCTGTCTTATTCCATCTTTCTTAGTCGCACGTAAAGGTGTGTAAAGTATATAACAAGAGGTGCAAAATAGACAGGGGGTTGGATGTCATACAAAAGATAACTAGAAAACTGAAGAATATATTGTTAAAGTCATTTATGCAAGTACCAAAATTACTTTACAAATTATTTCAAGCAATTCGTCACGTTTGTTTTCACATCATGCGCTTTTGTATGTATAATAATAATTCATCATCTTGCTGCGTGCAATGTTTGTTAACGATTGGACCTCGACTAATTTTACATATACGCGTATATATTTTATTATACATTTATGTGTGTATGTATATATAGATATTTGTTCTCTCACGATGGATATATATATGTGGCATACTTTACCATCAACCTGCAACTAAATACACAACATGAAAATAAAATTATATTTGTGTATGTTTATTTATATATGTACAAATATATATGCATCGTTCAATTCTCATTCGCCTGTCTGTATTTATTATTCACTATGTGTCGTATGTATTTATATATATGTGTGTATATATATATATAATATTTAGAGTGTTTACCTATGTGCGAGCTACACGTGACAAGCGAAATGTTAGATTGTTTCACGGATAAAAAACTATGCAGTCCGTAAATTTATTCCCACCCGTAATGGAATTAGCGCGGCGCGTTTTACACGCGATATTTCGATTATACGACCAAATGCAACGGCCATCCACTCTCATCTACGCGACCACTGGAAATGTTACCCATTTAATATTACATATGTGGTCAAATGCGTGCATGGGTATATAATAATATTTATAGTTGAAATGACTCATCGTTATATTTTTTGTTATACCTCAAAATTCAGTGAGCAATATACGAATTTTTACTGTCTGAATGTCACGTTCTGGGTGCTTGATGTGGGGAGGTTTATTGTAGATAACAGGGGTGATTCCTGTTTTGAATTGAAGATTGATTCTATTCGAATTTCACTGTTGAAATAGGGAATTTTGTTGAGTGCTGATAAAATTATATATTAAATATAAATATATATTTATATGGATAACGAATTATTTTTTGTTATGAATGATATGCAGTTGTTTTGAATTCATTTGATTTTATATAGAAGCTTTTGCAAATATATTTGTTAATTTATTTACAATGTTTCTTACAATTACATTTATGTTTTTAATAAATTTTTTTGTTAGACTCTAAGTCATGAATAACCTCATTTTAGATTGAAGGAGAAATATTTTTGAGAAATTGAGTAACGTTGATTCTGATTGCGAGAAATGTTTGACAATTATTTTTGCAAAATTTAGTGAATAATTGTTAATAAAAAATAATCTCACACCATCATTTCGATATTTTAAGTTGTAATTTTACAGTAATTCTCTGTTTTTCATACTTTTGTTGAATTATTGAGTAGGGTTCTCTATAAAAACACAAAAGTCATGAAAACATTTGCGTTAAAAACATCAAATAGATAATAAAAAGAAACTTGGATAAGAGGATAAAAGATAATTACTAACCGCATGCAAAAAATTACAGAGCGTATACAGTAAAATCTTTTATGTGATGATTTGTGTAGGGAAAGTATTCTTTGTATTTCTTTAGTAAAAAAAAATGGCAGGTAGGAATTATAACAGTCACATTTGAAAAGTGGAAAATACTTTCATAATATAATTATTAAGTAGAAAATAGACGAGAGACCACCCAGTCATGAAAGTATTCGAGTATCTGGTCATGAAATTAAAATTTACAAATATTGAAATGACAGTTCATAGTGAAATCACTTGAAATGAAGAATTTTCATGGTTACAAGTTAATTTTAAATCTTTCTACGATTCGGATTGAAAACACTTGAAGTCATCAAGCAACCTACCACTTGGAATGACTATAAAATTGTTGAAGAGTGAGCGGCAACTGAAACTGTAAAGTGCAAAGCAATAGCAACTGTAGAGTCCTTCAAAACCAAATTACTTGTTCTTCAATTCCATCAAGGATTATCTTTCTGTAGGTTATAATTATTACTGAATTATTGTATAGTTCCTTATTGTTATATTTAGATATAATAGAGAATATTATTCGCATAACACTGAAATGAATTGAATTACTTTTTAAATTCTCTAAAATAAACTGAAATCATGAAGTCATAATCTACTGAAAGATATCAAATTTGGTTAGTAATAAAAAACTTACTGTGTCGCTAAATTATCTAATGCATTTTCTAAATAATTTTCCATTCTCTACTCTTTTGAATTTCAGTTAATTATATATTCAAAATTGTCAGATATTTCCGGTACTTGAGTTAGTTTAAGCACTGAACAAAGAACTCTAATGGAATTTTATTTGTCAATATAAAATTTCTCAAACTCATATTTACTTAGAAGAAGAAAATATGGCAGATGGGTGATAACGACCGGATTCGAGGGAAGTATTAAAATGGAAATTTACTTTTATACATTAGCGTATGAATACAAAAAAATGCATCTAGGTCTTCATGTGCTTAGTTCCATATTGAATGCACCAGAGATTCAGGATTATTACTGTTTCATGTACTTCTAAAACAACGTAAGGAGTGAATATAAAAAATTGAAAGATTTAATTGGACACTCGTATGGAGGAAGTTGAATGGATCTATATGAGACCTGGTGGTCTTATTTATGAATCAATTGTACCATTAATATTTCGTGTGACAGCGATCATTATTCTTAAATTGACAAGGGAGTAGTGAAGGAGTATATGACGTATTCATATAGCCTTCGATTTTTAAATCACCATAATGAACAGAATAATTTGATTTGTATTGAATCATTGAACCTTCTCAATATAATCAATGGTTATAATTTCATATGATCTTTCATAATTTCATACTTAAAAAATTTAATTTGTTGTTATTCAGCCTTTTGCGTTTCAGATTTAAATTTTCAATTCATTAAAAAAATTTTTACAAACTCGTTTCTATCGACTCAATGAAATTATTTTGTCGGCTTAGTATCATTGAGGGAAAAAAAAATTTTGTGAGCTCTTTGTTCATGTGGGTATGTAACAAAAAATAAACAAAATATATTTTCAACTTTATCATCAAAGTTAATCCAAAAGCACCTATGCGTTGGCTTAAACTACGAGCTTTAGAGTTTCATTGAAAATGGTATTATTCCCTCAGTATAAATCCTACGAGCATCAAGTGAAACAACTCATTAATGTGTCATTTTGTAAAAAACTAACAATTAAAAATAAAAGAAAAAGAAAGTACCTCAACCAGTATTTTAACGTCATACTTATTTTTCCTCGCGTTTTTTATGATGTAATTCAAAACGAGCAATGTTACAAACTTCGCCGACGCGTTCATCCAGGCAAATTCATCTGACGAACAAACACTTTATCAACCAACCCTCTGTCCTCACATCATTTGCAGACCCGGGTGGGTGGTGCTACCTAACGAATGCCAGAAGAGGTACAAGTGTCACAAATTTCAACTGCAGCATTTGCCATCGACACGAAAAAATGAAAAAAAAATACATAAACCCCTCACAAAGTAAAAGTGGCAGTGGAAAAAGTAGAGTGAAAAAAAAACTGTAAAAAAATTGTAAAAAAATTCCCTCATAGCACAATTATATGAAACGAATTGTTACTAGATAAAGGCATCGCCCTTTCCTGTTCGGCTGTACAGAAAACCCTTTCACGATAACATTTTTTTCATGTTGTTAGGTATTAATTCGTAAACTGCGATACGATAAAAATCTTTTGAATTTAATGATGATTGAATTATTTATTATTCTTCATACCACTAAAAATCCAACATTTAATATTTCCTACATTATCAGCAATTGTATATGTTTACCGACTGGGCGTCAGGAAGATATTACTTTATGTTCATCTACTAAATTGAATATTTATTCAAATGCAGACTGTCGTCAACAGAACACCCCTAAATATGTATAATTATTATGTCTAATATTTTCCTTTGAACCAAAAAAATATGATGTGTTTTAATATCACTGCTCCGAATATGGATGACAAACAAAAAGGGATTCAGAGGTACTCATTTAATACAACGGATTTACAGTCTTGTTATTTCCCGCATTCAAATCTGAAATAACTAAAGAATTATTACGAAAAAGTAACGAAATAAACCTGAATTTCATCCCTTACAAATCATCCATTGAATTCGTTTCTAGTTAAACTGCTTTACCGAGGTGTGGGATGATATGATAAGGTAGTTTACGTGCTAACCATCTGACGTCAGCAATTGAGACTTTATGCATTTAGTTTTAGGTTCTTATATGTAAACGTATTTCGATTTTACATATATACACATGTAGCCAGAATTGCATGCTGGATCTGTGAGCACATTTTTTTTTAATAATAATGGCGTTTGCCGTGAGAAGTTTACGAATTTTGTGTAAAAAAGTACACAATGGCAAGAGCAGTGCAACATTCGCAATTGTGCGAAAGTCAAGTACGAGAGATAATTTCGTACAGGCGGCGGAAAAATATAGATCCACTGCTGAATGTAAGTAATAAATAATTTCGAACATAACCTCAAGCATTTACAGAATAATCGTGAATTTGAATATTTCTCTGTACTTTTTTTTCTTCTTTGTCGAAGGATAAAGTGGTTTGATTCTCCAACTGATATTCCCGAAGTTTCTGGTAGATTAACCAACATAGCATCATCACTTATTTCCATATCCTTCTTATTAATTTGTTCATTTCTCTGTATTTGTTAATAAAAATGCAAAATTGTAGATATACATTCAATATAGAGATTATGAAGACGAAGGAGAATGCAACAACCACTTCGAGATTAAATTCTATATGATTCTGAGAAAATACATGAGACTGATTTGATCACCTCATTTATTCCATGTATAATTTTTCATGTTATTCATTGAAAATCATCATTAATGCAACATGAATTGTGGGTTTATATCCATTCGATTATAACAATGAAACGAGAGTTCGGTATGAGCAACAGAAATTAGAAGGAAAAAAAGGAAAATCATGTTGTTGAACGAAACCCCTGAAGCTTGACAGTCCTTTTTTTCTCCTTCGTGAGTCAAATGATAAATTGACCTAATTTTTCAGCTGATGTGCCCAAAATTTCTGGTAGATTGACTAACATATCAGCATCATCACCTATTTCTTCACCCTTTGTACAAACTCCAAATGAAAAAACTGACCAGAATCAAGATCGGACGAACAATGAGGATGAAGAAGACCGAAAACAACGTGAACATTCGTGGAAAATGATGAAATTGAGTATGATAATCTTTGGTGTTTCCTTGAGTGCTTCAGGCGCTTTTCTTATTTATGAAATTTCACGACCAAATTACGATGAAAATGGAAACCTTATTGAAGATGAATTCTCTCATTTACCGTATTTCCAACAAATATGGAAAAGACTTTATAGAGAATTAAATTACTACCAAAAAGTAAGATTATTTACAGTCATTACATGAGATGCCATTTAAATTGTCATTTTTCATTCATAACTTGTTTTTCAGCTCGTTCAAGAGCCTAGCAGGGAACACTTATTGCCTGACCCACTTAAGTATCCTTACATTCAACCACCATACACACTTATATTGGAACTGACTGATGTCTTAGTTCATCCTGATTGGACGGTATGTTGAGCATAATTAATTCTAATATAATTTGTCACGTAAGTATCTCTCAATTATTCTGGATATGTAAAAATTTCCACACAATCGTTCCATTCTGATCGATGTGCGATGAACGAAGAACTTTATTTTGATTACAATAGACACGAATATAATGCCAAATCTATAAATCATTTTCACATATCGAATGGAAAGTATGGCCAGGTTTAGATATACGTATTCATTTACAGTATCAAACTGGTTGGAGATTTAAGAAACGTCCAGGTGTTGATCAATTTTTAGAGGCCCTAGCACCACCACAATTTGAAATTGTTATTTACACAGCAGAGTCAGGAATGGTAAGTACGAAGTTTCCATAAATCTAATTATTCATCATGAATGTTAAGTTAATCTTCACGTTGGGCTTAATATTTTTTTCTAGTCTGCATGGCCCATATTGGATTCCTTAGACCCCAATGGATACATCATGTATCGGTTAGTGAGAGACGCAACTCGTTTTGTTGATGGACATCATGTTAAGGACCTCGACGCATTGAATAGGGATCTTAAAAAAGTAATAATTCGTATTTTTCAACGAATTAATGACTTCAAATTAAGACAATTTCATTAACATTGTGTAAATATTGAATGCAGGTTATCGTCGTAGACTGGAATTCAAACAGTGTGAAATTCCACCCGGAAAATACCCTCCAACTACCTAGATGGAGTGGCAATGATGACGACACCACACTCTTTGATTTGGCTGCATTTTTAAAGAGTAATTATTTGCATGCTTCATACTTTTCCGAACACAGAAAATTAATTAATTTTTTTACAGCGATTCTCGCGACAAATGTGGAGGATGTCCGTGATGTTCTCAGTTACTATCGACAATTCGACAATCCATTAGAAGTATTCCGAGAAAACCAACGAAAATTATTGGTATGAAGGCAGTGCTATGCACAATGAAATATCCCAATCGAATAACATCTAAAATGTGATAATCAATTTTAGATCCAAATGCAAGAGGATGAGAGCCAAAAACAGCAGAAAGATGTCAGTAAACCATTAACATCAAAATGGTCACCATCATTTTTGCGGGGTCATTGAGACTGGTCTCGAAATGTGTATCATTGTACATTGAATTCCCAAAATGCTAATCAGCATCTCAGTCACCCACAGCAACGATTCAAATATGATAAATCAATCTTGCGTTACAAGTTAATAGAAATTACGTACAAATTCATTTTTTATTTAAATAAACTATAAATTCACATACAAAATAAGTTGAGCCATAAGAAATGCTGATGCAATTCTAAATCTAACTTTATATCCTCCACAATTAAAACCCTGCGACGTAATCAGTTTTCTTCTTCACTTCTTTTCGTTTTGTCTTCACTTTAAGTGGCGGAAGTATTGACTCTACGGAAATTTCTTGCTTATCAATTTCCATTACTTCTCTATGTTGTTGAGAAACACTGATTAATTCTTGAGATTCTATTGGTGTTAGTGATATAAACGGTTCTTCTTGTGATTCTTGTGATTGTGATGCTGGCAATTTCGTACCAGACATCTCTAACCAACTTAAAACCTTTTGATGTGGTGCTGCTTGTGGTACAGGTTCACCTTCATCGGAAATTTCCCATGCCGCTAATAATTCCGGGGCCAATATATCAACGTAGGAAGTCAATTTATCCAATGACTGTTTCCATGAATCAAGAACAATTTCTTTCGGAGGCCCTAATTTGTATTTACGTGATGCATTTGAGAAACCTATAAACGGACAATTGGTAATTGAATTATAAGTCTATGTTGATGATACAGCAGTAGCAACCTTTTGATTATTTACCGTCGAAAACATGTTTCATATTAACTTGATTTGTCAATACAAGTGGTGATACATCTTGGTTCCGTTCCAACATGTGACGTTCCCAAGTTTCCAATGCATAGTATGCGTGACTATTGATCAACGGGAGATTTTCTATTTCTTCATTGTGTGTGATACACTGATAAAATATATCCCCTACACATGAACGAGAATTAAAAATAATTCAGATATTTCATATAACTCTGTAATGTGTCCTCACTCACCAATTGAATTTTGCGAGAATATGAAGACATCTTGCGAATCATTCATCAATACTTGACAACCAACTGTACTAAGATCAAATCTAGATCTCAAAGATGGGTCTAAACATTTACCCAAACTTTGACACTCTCTCAAAGTATCCTTCATGCTCGGTGGTTTATAAGGCAAACAATACGAATGGGGATCGTCATAATTTTCCCAAGTATTTAATATAATTGCCAAATCCACAGGTATTTGACTTGATATCGTAATAACTTCCTCTCCAGAACTGAAGAATGAATCGAGTTGACCAATTTAGTTCTGACCCACAAATTATGTTCTTGTTAAGAAACTTACCGCATAAAAGCTGATCCATGCATTGCAGGGACTCCGAATTGATGTGTCCACTTTTGATGGACACATTTTTCAGGTGATCGATCATCACACATTAATAAATTGTGCGACGTGCCAAGATAATAACGCGACTCTCTATTACTTGCAATGCATAATGAAATATTATCACAACTCTCCATGTGGGATTTTGGACACATTGACAATACTGGTGATTCTAAAGGCTCCTGCGCATTGTAGATAAAATTCAGATGAAGTATGGAGAACTAGATTGAATAAAAACCTATAACACTTACCCGTGAATCAACATAATGCAAACAGCATCTGTCTGCAAATGCTACGATACTCGGATTGGATGTCTGATATCGAACGCTTCCCCATTCATCATCTAAGCATTTAGTTGAATTAATTGTCCCCTTATTTATGCACTTTCTACAGAATAAATAATTGCAAGTTAAATCTTCATTGCCACTATTGTGTGTGAAACCACATGAGAATATAAATAAAAATTGTACCTAGATACCATGTCCCAAAATTCTATCGACCGTCCAACGCTTAATGTACAATACTGATTGATGTCGAATGAATTCAAATCAGCGCTCAGATAAGGAACTTTCGATCTTCTGGTATCAAGTGGCATTATATACATCCTACTGTCGCACTCAGTGATTGAAAAGAATGTACATTCATTTTTGAATCGTGCTAAGACCCTGCCTGCCAAATCATACTTATGAGGACTTATATTATCGTAATGATTCATGGCTCATATTGAATAGAGTACTCACAAGTTTCGGACGTCACATTACGTCTTATCTCATAAAGTGTATCGTCAATATTACATTTAGCTGCATTTTTCAATTTCGGTTTCCAGATCGAATTATCCCTGGGGCATATCGGTAGAGCCACTGCAATATTAATTCATAGGTCAAAATTTGTATTGCTATCAACAGATTGCAATTTCTAAAACGTTTTATACCCAACTCTCCCACATAAGGGAAAAGTAATAAGTCCTCGCCGGCAAATGAAACAATGTCTAATGATCCACCACTGTAGTACCAATTATATTTCTGGAATATGAATTCGTAGAGATATTATTGTTTATAAATCTAATACATGCTGTATGTTGAGATGTAACAGAATTACTTCTTTACCCCCTCGAAATGCGTGTCAGGATCCATCTCAATGATGTCTGCCAAATCCGCAACATATCTTGGTACGTTTGTTTCCAATTTATTATTGTTTGTAGCCCAACAAATATCTTTCTTTAATTGAACAGTGTGATCTTGAAAAGAAGATAACAGACCATTTTATCAAGTGAAAATGCAACAACTACACAATCGTTCAGATAAATGTTCGTTTCAATTACCACTTTGATGCTTCTGAAAATTATCCAATATTTTATTGACATCTTCCTCGATGTAATTTTTTGTGGCCATGATATCTGTGGCCGGATCTCCATAAGAAACCACTGTAAATAAAAAGCGAAAAACAATCACACACGATTAATCACATATAAAATATGATTGGAGGATAACAAGAAATTGAGATTACCAACCACTTTTTGTTAACTTCGCAGGAGGCAACAATGGTTTCGGTAAATCACTTTCATATGGATATCTTTTATACAATTTCATAACATTTTCGAAATCCCATTGCTGTACCCAAGGTGTTTTATTCAAATTCAAACCAGGCACAACATGGTGAGGATATCGTCCTAGTATATAACGATTCAAGTTTCCATGTAATTGAAGCTTCGCACGTTTAATTGATGCTAATTGAGGATCAACTTTCTTGGACATGATTTGTATGGTATCTCACCACAGATATCAAACGGAAAATTGTTCAGTTATAGTTTTCATATTCCTCCAACTGAAATATAGAAATCGAAATGTAATACCTAGAGAATTGGGACTAAAATGCATACATTATTCATGAGTCCGAGTCACAGCCCTAATTCGAAAGTGGCATTGAAAACGGTTCATTCCATAGTCAAAGCCTGTTAGCGGTAGCTTTTGATAGCATTGAAAATGAATTGATATCAAACTACTTTGCATGTAACTTTGTACTAAGGACACCCTGTTTGAGAAGTAGCTCTGAAAACGATTTATTTATTGGTGAAAGCCCAATATCAGCAGAATTGGGAATATTCGATAGTTTATTGTAGCATTGAAAGCAGATTTATATCAAATTGTTCTGACTGCTACTCTGTAATCAAGGAATATACAAATGTTCGTCTTGCAAGAATATATTAGACAGTATCACAACATTCTACTGAAGAATCCTAACCTCAAACAACACAGCCAACATCCACCGATCACACACTTCAACGGCTCATGTCAAGTTAAACAAATGCAACAGGCGGAGCACATAGCATTATCATCCAAGCCAAAAAAACGAAACGATATATCCGATCGACATCTGGCGGATATTGAAAGGAAACTAGGCCGGAATAGCAGGTATAAAAATACACGGAATTACATGAAATTATACACAAAACGGGGCTTGACGAATGCCTGAGTCACACTTACACAAACTCATTCATCAATAAAACAGTTTTTCGCATCATATTCTGATTCTTTATCGTTGTTTCAGTATTGGTCAATCATTTTTCATTTCGATAATATCCATCTTCAATTTTTTGTTTGTAATTTGAAATAAATTGCATTATGCGCATGCGCTCTTCATGGCTATGAATTCAAATATTCATTCATGCTGCATTTATTATTCGAGGTAATGAGAGGGAAAATATAACGGTGTAGTAATCTGATCTATATCTTTTCTTGGCTTTCTTGGTGATTTTGATGTTTTGATACAAGTTACAACTACGATCGAAATCAAATTTCAAAGTTCCCGTCGAAGTCTTCGGTAATGACTATAACAAGCGGAATGTCGACAGAGGGACCGACGCGCCAACAATGGAACAAGACGCAAGGAACGAAAAATAACATTCCGTTTACCGTTTAAGCAATTCATCTTTTTCGACTTCATGGATATTGACCAAAGCTATGGTATTTGAAAAAGGAAGAGATTACTGATGCTGATAGAAATGACATTACACCCTTGTATTTTCCCTATCATAACCTCAAATAATCAATATAGCAATACTTCGATATGAGCCCATGCAAAGATCTACCATAATCCGTTATTACTTGTAGCTTAGACGCGGTCAGTATGTCGATAATTCTCCTACAATATCATAAATTTGTTTTGAGGTCACTATATTATCAGCTGCTCATACTGTCGTGAAAGACGATCAATCTACTGGGCTCTCAAATCATGATTTTCGAAAGTTGCAATGTTTCATGATTCCATGTGTGTGTAAAT
This sequence comes from Meteorus colon, assembly GCA_030523085.1. Classification (NCBI taxonomy): domain Eukaryota; kingdom Metazoa; phylum Arthropoda; class Insecta; order Hymenoptera; family Braconidae; genus Meteorus; species Meteorus colon. The sequence goes on along the minus strand of JAPYZH010000108.1, from coordinate 165,311 downwards.
TCTCTGAGTCGAAATGTATATTTACGACCATCGCTCAGTCCATCCAAACTTTTTTTATATTCAGAACAATCCTCAGCAATATTCTGCTTATAACTTTCTATTCGGTATGCTCATGTTTTTTAGTATATGTATGATTACAATTCCAAGTTTCCACCATTCCGCTATTCCGAAACGTTTTTTCTACACAAAACGTAGGTTTCGCAATCAGTTTTGCAATAGCTGACTACAACCTAAGAAATGGGTTTTTTTAACTGCGTTTCGTTAACGACGATTCATATAAATAATTGGACAAAAAATCTACCCATCATAAAGAACTTCTTCCGAAATATTATAATTTAAAGCGAAGCGATTTGACATGAAATTGAATTTGTGCGAATAACAAATCAGAATCATGGAAGAGCAGCAGCTAAGTAAAACCCGTGCGGAATGCCTAAATCATCGCTCTATTGTTTGAGAAAATGCTCAGCGTTTATCAAAAAATGTTTGTTTTCTTGTTGGAATGTTATGTGACCAATAAAATCCAACATCGGTCATTACAACTATCAAAATCATCTGCTCAACATCAAAACGCATCAAAGTCCTCCATTTACGTTTGTTCTTCTTTCATTTAACGAGAAGTCTTTTCATATGACGTTGTATTGAACAATAATATAATATGCCAGTTTATACATCACTCGTTATGTGAAATATACAACAATGTAAGTGTAATTTGCGTAAATTCTGTTGCCACACTTTACTTGTCTTCTTCATTGAGCATTTTATAGTGTGCTTGCAAGAAAATTTTATACCGTTACAAGAAGCTATAAATGCGATCATAAAATTGCAAAAAAATATAAGCGTTGTTATGTTATACATGTTAACGGGAAAATTCTATAAACTGAAACTTGGTCTCAACATATTCAGTGAGATATAAAAAAATGGTTTTAGTTACTTCTGCTCTAGATGGTCCAAAATTTCCAACCATACAAAAGTGTAGCAATTTGAATATTATTGCTCACGGAACTCAACTACACATAAAAAAGTAAATGTGATTATTCAATGTAAATTTTCACTTATGTGAAGTTGAGACAAATATCCTGCTTATGAAATAATATAGAATGACGGTCATATTACAACTTCACATTACATATCGTCATCATTTCATTTAGATATATTTGAATGACAATCACCAGAGGAGTTTTTTGTCAGTTTTAATTCAATAAAATAAAAATGACAAATACCTGTAATTAATTCAACATAATCAGTAACTTTTCAAATTTGCAACTTTTCCGTTTTAATAAACTTAATTTGAGTGGCCAAAATCATAAAATTTGTAATCATTGGCCCATTTAAAGTTTTTGTTTTATTTCCATTTCATTTTGCATCATCCTCCTCTGGAATCCGCATGCACACACGTATACGCAAACATATTTGTGTATATATGTACCTTCGTAGCATAGAGTGCATAATTCGTACACGCTCATGCATCAGACATGCTAAAACTACAGCGATAAATTTTTATTAGCCATCGGCAATAAACCACGAAATTACCCGTCGTTCATGCACCAACACAAAACAAAAAGACCAATCGTAATGTTTACAGTTATCAGTACATGTCCTCAAAATCCGAGCATACCCCGAGAATTTTTCGTTCACTATAATAATATTCACTTGCAGACATATGATATGTGTATCAGTGTAGATTGTCCTCGCGCTATAACAAAACCCGCATTATGTTCATATCAACTTGTTGATTCGATCACTCATTTGTACATCCAATCCATATAAGAATAAATGAAGAACAATGAAACATTGATTATTCCACAGCGAGATAGAGCATGAATGAAACAAAGAGATTATTCTACCCCTGTATATCCTATTTCGCAATCAAAATCGTAAATTACCATTGCGTTAATAATCTCTCGATTCATCATCAAAACACTTTGCAACATTTTTTCGTGATGATAATATTTTGATTCAGCTGACACTTCTCTTAGTTTCTTTTTTTTTAAATTCATAAATTCTCCAAAAATGTTTCATGTTTTGTAATGATTTCTAGGAAAGATTCAAATCTGCATCTTGAAAAAAAGTCTCGGTTTTTATGGACAGTAGAGACGAGATTCATTTTCGTTTTTTCAGATCCTGAATATGTAGTTTTTATAACCACCAATCCAAAACGAGGATGTAAAAAAATAAAAACATCACATAATTAATTAGTGTATGATGTCTATAGAAGTTTGAGATTGTACTGCTGTCTAGAACTTCTCGATTGAATTGACTTCCATCTCAGATAAAAAACCTGAAATTTATTTCCAAAAAAATTAATGAACATACCAATAATAAATTGTATAGAAAATAATCCATGCAAAAGATGTGTTTAGCCATTTTATATCAAATCAATATACATTGTGAATTGAAAGTAAAATATTGTTCCATTGACAAAAAAATTGATGGAATGAAATGAAATGTTAATTGACTGATATATAATAGTGCACATAGATTGCTAAGTTATATAGGTATTTGACACATACGTATTGATAGTATACTGAAGTAAACGATTGTCCACTGACATTCCACTGTGTCAGTAACGAGTTTTAAACACATCGAAGTGGGAGCGCGAGAGTCCGCAACCGATGGAAAGGTCGCTTGAAACATTCAGTCGTTGAGTTTCGCTCGCTCAAAGCACACTGCTGTAGTGAATAATAGTTAGTGTGTTTAATTTTACATTCATTTAGTTTATATTATTAAATTCGTATCGTAATCGAGATAGCGTGTGCTTGTCCTCCAAAATACGTTGTATATCATCACGTATATAGCACGTCTGTGCATCGAGATAGAGGAATAAAAAACAGAGAACATAAGAGAAAAAAATATAGAAATGATGAAGGCCATTCTGGAGTAATATGTGACGTTGGTCCGTTGACATCATCCACGGCGGTGTCAGGTAAAAATATACAATTCTTTTGTTTATAAAAATGTATATAATTTTCGTCGGTTTATTCTACTAATATTTAGTTTATTTAGATATATATCTTCTTTCTGAATGTTTTGGGCACGAAGAAACTCGAATCAGTGTTGTCCCAAAAAATAATATTTTTGTACAAAATATTTGGGTAAAAATGATAAACTAAAATTCTGAAAGCTGTCAGAAATATGTGGATTTGATTTAAACTCCGTGATTGGATTTCCTGAAAAATAAGAAATTTCAAATCATTTAATTACCAATTGTTGAATTATATTTCGAAAAATAAGAAAACAAGCAATTCAAATGAATTCTATTTTTCTCGTTTTTCATGGAATTACTCACGATACGAATTATTGGTGCGTCAATTTACATTTTTTTCATCGAGAACGCTTTCTGCGTCATTAAAATTCAGAACACAATAATGAATGATCCTATAAAAATTGTACTTGAATAGAAACACGAATAATTGCTGATTGAACACAGTTTTAATCTCACAAAAACCTGATTCGTTGTAGTCATTGTGACAGTCCAAAAATTACGACGGTTTTACATTAAACGTTATAATTCGTTTCGAAAAAGAATCTCGAAATTGAAATGATAGACCTTAAGAATTCTACATCTTCCATTATGGATTTAGCCATGTTTACAAATTATGGATATGTCGAAAAATGATAATTTCATACTCCAAGATTTGTCTTACAAGGTTACATTTCTTAATGAAATAAAATATTTTCAAATGAAATTTTGTCTGGTAATACTTTTCTCCCACTGATATCGCTTACCTCACAAAGTTGAAAGAAAAAAAGAATAGAATTTCAGAATTATTCAAATATTCTTGCTCAAATATATATAATTACATAACCAAACTTTATTCAATTGATATCCAGGCAGTAAACTAAAAAGGATATTCATTATCTGATGAGGAAGCATTTTCATTTCTCTTCTTCTCATTCAACATCTGTATAAATTCATGCATAAGCTTCGTGTCACTTTTCTTTCATAACATTCATAATATTCATAATAATATATCTGTAATCTTCCATACGCTTCATCGTGTACCCGAACCAACTAACTATTCATGCAGTTGCGGTCTCACACAAAAGGGAAACTGCGTGAAAACAATGCGCAATCATAATCCATAATTAAATTCACGCTTTGAAGCAAAAGCGAAAGTATATATATGTATATACAAACTATTTCACCGATACGTTGAAATAACACATTAACTGTTCATGAATTGAGTTCAAACACCGCAGCGACTGATTGTCCTGTACTTGAAATTCTCCATTTTTTTACGCTCGAAATGATATGAAGTATGTCAATATAAATATAAATTCCCCAATGATCTCATCAAAGTCCATCATGCGATAAGAGTTGCCAATGCAAAAAAAATATGTGAGTAATATTCCAATGAAATTATTACTGAGTTCTAATAATAACAATATTTTTCATACATACGCAATGGCAGGCAAATTCAAGAAGATTTATTCGTCAAATTGTTGATTGTGCGTTAAACAATTGCCACAGCTTCTGCGCGTGTGCCTGGGAATATGAAACAAACATCTTGCCATTTCATCATTTTGCCATGTCGACAAGTGATATATTCACTGTACATATAAATAAAAGATAAGAATGAGTCGTATTTTTTACTCTTCTTCCACTCTCATATTATCATTTTGTTTCTTGCTGATACCTCAGCGTGTGAAATAAAGTATAGAAAAAAAAAAAACAATATAAATACTCTTCAAATTCATTCAAAGAATGGAGACTAAATAAACAACTAAATATTAGTACTCAAACACTAATTGAAAATAAACATCAAACAAAATTGCAGGGTGAACAAAGTATGTTCGCGTGATCAAAACGATTTGGTAGAGTATTTATATATTTATATCGGGACTGCGTAATTGAATCGTCAGCATGAAATATTATACAGCCAAATGTAATTTGCTACCACGCATTACAATAGATACAATCGCTGTTATAGCCACGCGCCTTCGATTGTGTTTCTTTTTCTTGTCACCTGAAAATTTGTGCGAGAAAAAACTGATCAGATAAGATGGCACCGAATATAGAAAATTATAATGACGCTGTACATAATATTATTGAAGTAGTATTCCACATGCATGAATAATAATATAATTCAAGATGCGATGTTACATTCTCAAGATGATTCAAGTTTACCTGCAGTATAACTCGGGCATATGCTTCGGTGTTTCTTGAACACTTATACGATCCAGTTGGTGGACTCTCGCCGCGGCGGCCCATCAGACCTGTACCGTGACTTTGCTGGACGCGTAGGATATATCCGAGTGGCCTTTCAGTCACGGCAGAGTCAAGACCGAGGCCGAGAAGAAGGAAAGAAGAGAAAAAGAATGAAACGAAGATAGACAAAGATGGAGAGAAACTGAGAAAGAAAAGAGAAAAGAGAGAGAGAGCGAGAGCGATTGTTATATCTTTGCGTAAACTTTTCTATGGAATGTACGCACTTTACATTTCCTAACATGAGTTTATGCATGGCCATTACATGAATTATATATGAGACTTTTGCGATCGAGTTGGAAATGGAGAGAAATAAGAAGCTGTATATATTTATTCTCCTAATCAACAATTTTCTTTTTTTTTCCTTCCTCTATTTATACCAAGTCTCATGAGGAGGAACGTGGAATTAATCGGTGTATCACACAAGCTCGAGCACAATCTGTGCACGGCAATGAACACGATGAAAATCCACAGGCAAGCGAAAGGATAAATAAAAATCATGAAGATTAAGTAACGTGTATAGAGAGAAAGTCCAGGCAGAGAGCATATATGTGAGTTTGGGTGACTATATATCCAGCATAAAACCAATTGGTACTTGTACGTGCGGAATAATTATCAAACTAACTATACTTCTACTATATTTCTTCATTTCATGCTTGAAATAATACATTCTAGAACATGTAGTGACGCTTTTTTATTGCTGGTCTTTATTACGGCTTCATTTGAAAGCAAATGTGTATACATTTTCACAATTGCAAAATATCTATTGACGAGTTTGTATTGATTTACCGTTTGTGTTTTTTTTTCTTTTATACTTTTTATTGTGCGTTCCAATCAATCGGGGAGCGGTTAACCATCATATTAAGTAACTGTGGTGAAATAGGAAACATGTTGAGGTTATATGTTTGATATCCAATCACTTCGGGCCATTGATCTCTGACATGGACTGTTTGCAGGTGAATGGTTGTGCTTATTACTGAATGGATTGTTTAATTATATCTGATTGTGAGTTGTGTATATTAATCTCGTTTAATATCGCTATCGTATCATATATTTGATCTTGTATATTTTAAAATGATGATTGAAAATTTAGATCTTGATATTGAAGTCTCATTTTGATTGAGTAAATTATTTCAATCGTGAAAATGTATTTAGATGCGTTTTCCATGCACGAATGAATATTTACTTCATTATGATTCTTGAAGAACAGTTTTCACCTATTAGCAATGTTCATTTTCGATTGTAGGATGTTCCTGAATGTCTGGAAGATAAATTATATTTAATTGATGTTCATCTAAAAGAAAAAGTATGAGAAACGACAGGATATCATTTTTCATCTGTAAATTCTTCAATGTGGAATCCAATGATTTTCAAATCTGATTTTGCTTGAAATAAATCATAATCCGAACAATAACGGATTTTGTTATTATCTTTGCTACGAAGGAAAGGGAAACCGAGAAGAATCAGATGAATTGGGATTATACAGGATCAAAAATGTCTCAATATTTTTTAATACTGTGGATTTATTTTATTTTTGGTCTGAGAATTCACCTTTCACCAATGAATTGATACCTGATCGTGATTGGAGAATATCATGATCGAGAAAACAGAATCTAAATAGTCACGAGATGATACATGCACTTTACGGCGTCAATCACTGCAATGGAAATGAAAATATTTACTGCAGCACGATGATATAACTTCTTCTTTCGTTATTGCAAAGTTGAATAAACTATTTTCCCATAGTACCTAGTGAATGAACTTGTTCAAAGCACATATTTCAAGCAATACTTATGCATACGAGAATAAAAACGAATATAGATCGGCAAGATATTTCAGAATAAATATAAATTACGAGATATGATCTGAAATTACGACCAGTAACGTATAAATTTTTCCGCACCACTGAAGAAATATAGTGTAAAGTACACTCTGTTATCCGTGTGGAATTTATTCAGAAGCCAGCCCTATATATACAACTAGATTTCAGGATATTTTATGGTTAAAGTGATTTTAGATAATATGTAACTGGTCGCAGAGATTTAAGATTACAATGTCGATAATTTGTAAATGAGTCGTAATGATTTTCAACATCGATCATTAAAATTCATGTATTGTGGTATTGCTCACATATAAATGAACGTGCATTGAAAGATCCCTGGAACATCAGTTACTAAATCAACAACCCACCAGTATAATTTAATCTTCCAATGAATGGAAACCATCGAACTGTGAAATTTAAACCTAACAAAATCTAGAAGGAAGAGTGAACAAATTCAACAAAGCGGATTGACGAATAGTTCAATCATATACAACAAAAAATAGTACAGCCAACATAAGAATTCAGAAACTGGAAAATGTAGACTTCAATTTTATTGTATACAACTTTTCAACCTGTTGACGTCAACTTACAAACGATCTGACCATATGGAAAATTGGATGACACAGATAAGATTGAATGACAGGAAATTCTTTGAATACTACTTTGGAATTTTTTATCAAATTCAAATATAATTTTTTGAACCACCATAGAAATGAAAGAGAATAGAAATTAGAAAAGTTCTTTGAGCATTATTTACGAGAACACAAACGAGTGAAGGGTTGCCCAAGACGACCTTCAGTAGTTCTATCATTATATATAGATACACACACACACAAGTGCATACACATATATATGTACGTGTGTATGAAAACATGAATATATGCATATGATGATTATATACACGTGTGGAACACTGAAGAATAATCACACATGCGATTTACCTGAACAAATCTTACGTATATAGGAATAAATGCCATTCTGCTTCATGTGTAGAGGGGCTAGAAGCATAGTTATACGAGTATTCCACCACGGTATGCTCGGCATGACGCTCATCAAATACCCTACGAAATAAAAGGATCTTGGCGGCCTTGATAGTTCACCTCAACGGTGCGTGTATAATGCTCAGAGGCCATCGAACAGACCACTACACTACACAGCGCTCTCCAGTCATTCCAACTAGACTCGCGCACGTATACATATGTGATATCGAGACTCGTCCGACCCGGTTTGTTGGGGTCAGCTTTCTATGAAAATCTCATTGGCAATATTCACGTTTCCCTTGACCCATTCGTTAAATCTCCAATCACAGACAAATGAACTCATCAATTATGTTTTAGCGAAATTTCATGAATAAAACTAGTTGAGGGAAAACGAAATTTTTTCGCCAAGACGTGTCGCTTCTACGATTATTTGATTGATTCATGTTTATGTTATGATGAATTTAAATGTAACTTTCATCCATGCGCCTTATTGGAAACTTTCTGAGTTTCAATCATATTTATTCTGTTGATTGAGGCCAAGTTTTATCAAAAGTCTATTAGAAATTCATTAATTGATATCTACGATTATTCAAAATTGTTATCAGTGCTTTCCACATTTAAATATCATTTTACAAAAATATTATGATAGTTGATCATGCATAGAGTTCGTGGTTGAATGTAATGACAGATATGTTAACAAGATACAATTTTATCAAATTTGAACAGAAAATAGTCATTAAAGTCGTTGACATGCTTTCAGTTTGCTTATTGCTGTGGTTTATATGACAATTTTCATCATCAGTTACACCAAACGTTTGCTATATAATTTTATGAAAACGAGTATAGATGTAGATATATAAATAATTGCATCCGTTTCATCTGAGGTATTTATCAGGACGGAGAAAGTGGTACAAGAGTTTCAATTCCAAATCCTGTATATGTAGGTTTGCACGTGGTATCTATATATGATAGATATAGAAAATTCCTGATAGCCTTTACCGTAAAGTGAATGGCATAGCTATATCATCTTGCTTTTTTTTGTATTCCTCAATTCCACGCAATCGAAACATATTCACATGCATATGTAATTGAAATTTTGTAATTCGATATTGAAACTAATAATTTATTTCAAAGTAATTCGGTTTTTCATCAGTGAAGTGACGAAAATATTAGGAATATATCAATCGTATTGACATTTTTTTTCACACCGTTTTCAAATTAAATTGATGAAAGGTAAATGTTGCTACTGTATATGAATCAATTCTTGATCGTTATTCATCTTGCTCAACAAGTTATATTTTTACGTGGAAATGATGTAACAGAATAATCCCAAGGAAAAATGTATTCGACAAATGTATTTCTCAATGTAATTATGAGAAACAGGAGTAGAGATTATAATGATATATTTGTATTTTACCTCACAAAGTAATATACAATCACTTATCACCTTGAATCAATGAGGTCTGTCGATAAAAATTTGAAAATGTCATCGGTAATTGGTTGCTCGGGTCTTCTCAGCAAAAAGTGAAAACATGAACGAAGCCAAATACTCGGTCGATGGGCCAATGACACACATACTTGTACTGGAGAAAGTCCCTCTTGTCTCCCACCTATAAAGCTCTCTGTCTCTCTTTTCCCCTCTGTGATTCATTGGAATGCCAATACCTAATACCTCAATCGCAAATGATTTATGCACCATCAACAAATGCACTTCGAATCAACAAATAACATAATGTTTTGAGCTAGCCAATACCGTTGAATTTTCTTTATTTTTTTGTCTGGCGTTGGAAAAAATGACCTAGAACTTGGTGTTTTACTGCATATTGTTATTTCTTTTCAAATATATAAGTTACAATGAGATAAATAAAATTGTGATTGCTGTAAAAAAAAAATTCCAATTAATAGTATAGTAAAGAACCTCATCACTGTATCCATGATCAGAGTTATTCTGGAGCTAAATCACAAAAGCAAATGTCATCTAAACAAGATCGTATATTAACTACTCGATAAATTTTTGCAACTGGAAGTTATGAATTAGATATAAGTTATTGATGTATTGGAAAAACCTTGGATTGTTTCATGAAAAATTGCGGTTGTAATTGAATGCAATTACTTCGAGTTTAATCGCTCCATAAAATATCAAGACATTACGTCAGCTTATTCGAAAACGAGAAATGTTTAGAGAAAGCGAAATTCATTTGGGAATTCCACTATTAATTACATTGTTGTTTCAGGATGCGTTGGTTTCGTAGCCACACTGAGCCACCGAAATTATTAAGCCTGAGTCCACTTCGTGTTGATGAAGATACCGAGTGTGAATCATTGCATTGTCGTTCGACATCACCGTTGAAACGAGGTAAAATTCAACAAATTCATTTTCAATTACTACAACATTAAGTTGTAACTACGTAGTGAAGAAAAATACAATATATCCATGAGCAATTTTGTTAACTATAATTCACTCAAGTGCTGTCGTGAATATATATCATGCAACATTAAATCCTCAAGCGTGGATGGCAATCACAATTGACTTGAATGTTCACGGGAGTAACTCTGAAGTACCTAATGCATCTGTATACATTCATACACGTACTGTTCTTGATTCCGCTCTATCGGCCCGTCAAGACTGTCATTTATGTTTCACTCGAGTTTAAGAATGAATCGTATACGGGATGTCCTGCATGCCTCATGAACATCCTGATTACTCGTACGCACGAAATAAGCATGGAATACGTCACGGTAGAAATGACACACACATTCGTACAGTTGCACGCACACATGGCCCTCATGGCTTTTTATATCCCGGGGACATTCATTCTGTCACGTCGTGTGCATGAAGCACATTGTGAGGACAGTAATCCCAGTCTTACTGTTTGAAGATTTGCAACAGAATAATAGTAAAGAGTTCTAATAACATATCATCCACGATGCGTGAATTTTTCAAGTGTGAGAGAATAAATTTAAATCTAATATACTAGATAAGAATGAATCAATTCAATTATTCGTTTGTTATTATAATTTATTTCGTGATGTAACGAAATTATCTTGTGTTACAGATATGTCACCGGTACGATGGACACAACGTAAGTTAACAAACTCAGAGTCTGAGCGAAATTGTTACAATCTTGATACCTGTCAAGTGACGACTAAAAAATGCAGTAGTGACAGGAAGGAAAAAAAGTCGGTGCGTGAGGAGCGACGAATATCATGTGAAAAAAGAAATCCGTTACTTGATAAAGTCAAGAATACGAGATTGAGTTTTTTCAAAGACAGAATGCCTAATACAGAATTGGAACAATGTGACGATGATGAATTTCAATCTATGTGCCATTTAGAACGTAGGGGCTTGACGAGAAATCAAGACTTGAGGCGATCTGTTTGCGATATGAATTTTAAAGAGATAACCGAAGAAGAAAAGACACATGCAAAAAGGAAAAGGCGTTCCAAGAGTCAAACAAGGACATCATCGCGAAAGAGTTTGAATGAACAATTCAATTTTATGGGATTTAATTCGTTGAAATCGCCAAAGTCATCGCACGAACGGATTCATAATGCCAAATTATCAGCAGATGAAGGATCCCAATTTGACAGTGTTACTTCATCTAGTTGTCTTGCTGTTAAATTTCGTGTTATGCAAGATCGATATTTCAAGAGTTCAACCGGTAGACTGATAGCAAAAATTTACAAAAGAGATGTTAAAGACAAAGAGCATCGAACAAGATTACGCAGCTTTTCTTATGGTACATTACCTGGACTCGATGAATTACGAACTAATCCACTATTTGATGATCAAGATCAAGACGATAATGATTCAGGAATTTTAGATAATGGTTCAGCTACAAGCTCACTCCTTGATGATAGATGTGGCAGTGGTGCTTCAGGTTTTGTTAATGCCACAGTCAATGATTCGTCCTCACCCCCATCACTACCACCAAGAAATTCATTTGCATCAATCAACGAATCCGACAAAAACGTTATAAGTCCACTGAATACTCTTGACTCATCGCCGAAATCACGAATACCAAGCAATGTTCGGAATTCAAATAAGAACATTTTGAAACGTCATCATTCAACAGCTGTAGGAATGCCAAATTTTGACTTAGAAAATGGTCAAGATCATTTCAACACGACTGACCAAGCAACCAACGTTGAACTTGTCGAACAATACAACCAAATTGATCTTAAGATGACAAACAGTAATTTAGCAGTCCTGAACAATCAAGAAAATTCTTCAGATTGTGATAACGTTGGTGATGTCAGTGAGCAATCGCCAGCTATCAGATCCAAAAATTTAAAAACAGAAACGATTGTTGTAAAATTGCCTCGTGAAAGTACAGATCAATCATTGGGAATCTTCATTGCAAAAACATCAGAGTCTAGTGGTGGGTATTTAGTAGCGCACGTAGTTCCTAATGGCCTCGCTGATGATGAAGGAACTCTGAGAATAGGTGATGAAATTCTCATAGTAAATGGGAAGCGTTTAAGAGGACTCTCCATGGCGGAGGCTAGAAATGTTGTTGGAAGTGGAAATACACCAGGTGAAGTTGATATTGTCATATCTAGATATGTTGACGTTGACAAATCGAAGCCTGTGAAAAACAAACTGAAAGAAAGCAGCGTTGATTACGAAAATGTCATCGTAGACACAAATAGTAATGGAAATGTTATGCAATCAGTGGATTCTCTAAAATCGCACTTCAAAAAAAATTCGAAACATTATCGAGATAAAAGGAATGAATCTAACCGATCAGTATTATCAGATAATGGGAATGAGAGTTGTGGTGAACCTAAAAGCGTATCCAATTTCTGTACCCTACCTAGGAGACCTCGCACTTCACTTTCCACTTTTCATACAGTTGTGTTTGAAAAAGGTCCTGGAAAGAAATCATTAGGATTTACAATCGTCGGTGGGAGGGACAGCCCCAAAGGAAGCATCGGTAAGAATACAAAGGAATATGATTGATGATATGCAACATGAATTATCATTATTCAAAACTTGCATCGAATAATTTCGTTTCAGGTATCTTCATTAAGTCAGTTTTACCTGGTGGTCAAGCTGCAGAAGATGGACGATTGCGAGCAGGCGATGAAATTCTTGCGGTCAATGGACAGGTCTCTCATGATTTAACACATAAAGAGGCTATACAGTTGTTTCGCAATATCAAAAACGGTCCGTTGGCATTACATCTTTGTCGAAGAGTTAAACAACGGGAGCTACAGTGAGTAATTCTTATAAACGATTTTTTAGATCATTTTGAATTCAATCGTTTCTTATTAATATTCTTACGTATCTGTTCCAGGATATCCAAAGCCAAGTCATGCGCCGATCTACTATTAGAAACTGATCATCTCGATATTCCGAATTTGTGAAAGCAAAAAAATTTATAAATATATTGATATTGTAAATAATGTAAATGAATCAACGCTCAGATTATTATTGGAACAAATATGTATTATTATTTAATGTATCAAAAGTTTTTAATAGAAAAGTCAATGGAATTTTGTCGAAAAATTTATTTGTTGTTTATTCTTCCTACTGTTTCTTAAAAGCTGCCTATATATATGCATCATAGTGACCTCGCACTGTCATAACGTGTTCCATATAAAATTTTAATGAATACAATAAAAAGATCCATAAAATCGAGTCAGTTATATGTCTGAGTTTATGGACAAATAAATTAATTGTAACAAATATGAAGATCCATTTACGATAAAGACTAGAATCTAAAACTTGTCACGCATCAATATAAATTTGCACTTGAACTTTTCATCATCTAAATTAAAAGCACATACGGTGGATATTTCGTATCGTCCATTAACTCTATGTTTATTTCATCACTTCAGTGGGTTTTCGGTTTTAATGCAGTCTTTGGATATCTGTAACAAATTTAATTTCCTCATGAACAAAAGTGTTATGGGTGAAATTTCATTCAGCAAAGTATATAATAAATATTTACCCATGTCTCCTCGCCAATTCCAATTCCACAACTCCTTCCCTCACTGCTTTGAACAGCTCGATAACTTCCTGATGCGTACATCCACGCAGTTGTTTACCATTTAATGACAAAATTTCATCACCTGAAATACAACAATACTTGAACACAAAATATTTATACAGTATAGAGCAACATGAGCTCTTTATCTAATTGAAATATCGACATTTTTTGTTTGATTCTGAACATCTAGTCAATTACGTTAACCATCAGGTATCACATAAGAGCTGTCAATTATCAATGGTTAAATTTTCAAATAACATTAAGACATCAGCGTTTAATAAAATGCCGAACAAAGCATTAATACAACACCGACAAGATGGGAAATGCGAAATTCCGATGTGGTGACAAGCAATTAATACTGCTTATTAATCTTTTTTTTTTCATTTTCTACCTAAGCAGAAAAGACAACAGCAGAATTTCAAGTTCTGTCCACACTCATATACTGACAATAAGAACCATTCAATATACTGCCCACGTTATATGAAAAATTAACAATTCATGTTCGACTGGTGTTGAACCATTGACGTGAATACGCAAAAGCTACGTGCTTTGGTTGTCTCACGTTACACGGGTTCTCACCTCAAACATAAAATGAAGACAGACTTGAATGTATGAATTGCAATGAGAAACTGTTGTTTCTAACAGCGCACGATTTCATCGATTTTCTTTACTTTATATCTGTTGCATTGTGCCACATAAAAAACTGCATAATAAAATTTTAAATAATTATTCACCTTGAAAGAGTGTTTTGGAAGCGTCAGCTTGCCCGCCTGGAAATACTCGCCTTACGAAAATGCCCATGTCTCCACGTGGACTATCTCTACCACCAACAACACTGAATCCAAGGCTGGGCCTGCCCACCCCTTTTTCGAATCTCGCAACATGCCTTGTCAAAAAATTATCCAAGTCTGATGACAGTTCCGATGAATCGGTTCGATTCGGGTTTGTTGTAGAATTGAGTGAAAGAAAATTTGGACGTTTTTTTTGTTGAATATTCCCAACAGGTGAATCAACACTTTTTTTCACCATTGAGTTACGATATTTTTGATTATCGGATTGCGAATCAGAAGTGGAGGATACATTCGATGTATTGATATTTTGAATTCTATCATTTTTCTCATGAATGCTAGTCGTCGAACCGATGTATCCATCGGGCACAGTTTCCTCGTATGCTGTAGTTAATCGTACTTGATTGCCCGTAAAAGACTTGAGAAATTCCTGCACTTGTTCAAGGCTCGGTATAGTTTTTAATTCTTTTCCTTCAACTTGCACGATTTCATCACCGAGCCGCAATCTACCATCGCTGTAAATAGATTAAATCATTAACTCGACAGTTCATATGTGCATATGTGGATGGAATAGAACTAAAAACTGACTTACGTATGCGCTATGCCATTACTCTCCAATTGTACAACGATGTATTTGAGCTCACCAACATGCTGCTGAGCCAGACGAATGCCGAGACTTTCATTTCTGTCACGTCTGTGCAATTGAACAACTCGACATATTCTCACTCGTTTTGGTGGTTGAATGATATCAGAGAGAAATTTCGTTTTATCTTGCTGTAGTCGCATACGATGAGGTGCAGGGTCAGATAGATGTGACTCTGTTCGATTACTCTGACGACTATCCGAACGAATCGACAAACGTGCTGCTGATGTGCTATCATCATCGTACGAAACCTGATGAATACTAGGCAATAATCTACCGGATGAACTTTGATGCCACCTTAATCCATCGAGGCCATCGTGGATTTCCGTTTCACTCTTGTCATTATTAACAGTCATCACTTTTGACGAATAATTCGAAGTATGCGACACATTCGTACACTCGTTGGGAGTGGAACTACGTACTGGTTTTTCATTTTCCGAATCGATAACACTACTCGTGTCCGAGCTATCTATACATTTAACACCAACTATTTCATTTTCAAATCCAACTGTCGATTCACCCCTACCACCACCGTCACTATCATAACCCGATTCATTTGAGCTGACATAATGTGAGGACAGTCTTTGCTCTGGACATGGCGCTGAATTTCTACGATGATATCTCAATGTTGCAATGACATCACTTTCACTATTGATGGATGTTGAATGATTTGATTCTGATGATAATCGATATTTATTCAATTGAACTGGATAATCATTCGTTTCATGACGTACTTCGGGAAATGATGGTGGAAGTGATTGCAACGTAGCACCATTGATCATTCCCAATTGACTGGAATTAAATCCATATCTTTGATCGTCGTATTGACAGTTGGTATTACTAGTAGACATTCGATCATCACGGTACTCTGCGTAAGAGTGTCTCCCGAATTTACAAGTTGCCGCTTGATTATTTGTATTGGTTGATGAAGTCCATCTGTTTGAGTGTCTGTTTCGTCTCCGATCAAGAGTTGTAGTACTGTCGAATGACTCTTCAATTCTCAATGCGGGGAAGTGTTCTTCTGATGTGGCTTTGAAGAGCCTCTCATCCTTAGTTGTTGTTTGACCATGACGTTCTTCTGGCAATACTGAAAGTTTTGAACGAAGAAAAGCGTACGGAAAATTAAGTCTTTTTGTCTCTTTGAAATCACAACTGCTTGACTTCCGCAGTGTATCATTTTTCGAATTTGTGAAATCACACGCAACAAAACCTAAACCTGATGCAACATCATTGCCTGCTGATATTGCATTATCCAAAGGCGCAACATTGAACACATCATCATCATTATTGCAATTACCTGCAAGATTGTCGCATGACATTGTTTTGTCTTTACGATGTGCAATCTGCAGATCAATTCCGTCTGATGGATCATCACCCTTCACATAAGTAGGACTGATATTCAATTGTGATGTACTACAACTTCTGAATAAGTTTTCTTTCTCTGGTGTTTTAAATTTATCGTCAGTGGTTCGGATTTTTTGGTTAGCTTTATTTGAATTTAACATTCCTGTTGATCCCATACGAATGAAAAATGATTTGAACGGTGATGGAGAACGTCGTGTCGATGTTTTATAATCATATTTCCTGGCTTCTGGTGATTTCTCACCATCCTCAGTATTCAAATTCTCATTATTATTGTTGTTACTATTGTTGTTGTTATTGAAATTATTATTGCTAGCACTGTGGTCATTATTATTATCAACAATATCGTCGCCTCTATTCGACACATAAATAGATTCCCTAGACCCAATTCTACGAAAAGATTCGATCTTCTTGCTCATACGTCGACCCCATACGCCAAATCCTGAAAGCAGAATGAGAAAGAAAAAAAGAAATGAATACACATGGAACCTGGACCATTCCAACCAGCAGGACGTAAAACGGGCCAGTAAAGTGCAGAGAAAAAACATGGGCACATACACACATGGTTGTTCCCGAATCGTTTTCAACTAAAAAGAATACGAGACCGTATACGCGTAGTATGCAGTTACGTGCCGCAGGAACGCACCACAATGCGATGATAAAAACTCGAATGTATGTAGCACCGACATATGGTCGCTATGTGTCTTGACGAGAAAGCACACGCGTTGCCCCGTATGGGAAAGAGCACCATCTTCACTCTGATGTGTAGACGGTTCCGCGTATTTTGGGACTACTTTTTCGGGGTGTAAACCTGGAGCTAACGGATCGTCATCACCATCATCATCATGATCGACATCATGACCGGGTATCAACTGATGTTGCCGTCAATTGTCTTGTAAAGGTCTACACAAACATATAGAGATATCGGAGTACACATGTTTCGCGATAACGCCTCCAGGTATAATCAATTTTCTTGTTCCGTTTATTCAAATCAGATTTAGATGGATACTTATGATTCAGTGTTTAATTAACACAATTTGGTATTTAATCATTGCATTGATTTATGACGACGCAAATTTTTATGATGGATTTTTATGTGCGAAAATTCATGATGAATTATGGATAAAAGATATCGCAACCGAAATTTACATTTGGCCCTGGTCAACTCGTCAAACTTCTTCTTTAATTTTTTGTCTCATTATATTTATCAGAAATGTATTGATTGCGTAGTCATGATGAGGAGTGAATATTCAAAGAATACAGAGGGGATTCAGTTGGTTTTGATTCTGAGTAAGAATTACTGTTAATTTTATACGTGATGTTTTTGTACCATTTAAATGATGATCATTAAGTCGCTTCAATCAAATATTTGATAATGATTTAGTATCATAAAAGAATATTCTTTGTTTATGAAATTTTTCCACAATCTTAGAAACAAAATCGTGAAAAATAATCGAAAAACGAATTGGACGAATATGTTTAATGGACATCTTTTTTGATAATCCACTTTCGAAATTCTATTTTAGAGAATGCGAAGAAAAAAATGTTAGAGTGTACAATCGTATTATCTATTCGAAATTGAAGAATGCTGTTCATTATTCATTTGTGTCATTCGATTTCAGATTCGTAAGACACTTCTATTCTAAATATAATCAAATTATTTTTGTGTATCAAACTTATCTATCATTAACTTGATGGAGAATTAATCACAATCAAAGAAAATTATAACAATGCAATAAAAAAATGGACATAATTTAATCAAAATGAACTGTAAATTTTCGGTGAAACATTCAGCCTCACAATTATCGAGGCATCATTCACATAGACACGTTCAGCGTTATAAATCTTGTGAAACCCGGTCGCTAGCGATATATATGAACGTAATAATTTCCGGTTTGGCATCGACGTTCCTCTGCAAGCGAACACTCAAGATAAACAGCATGATAGTCGCGCTATCGATAAAATACAGAAAATGTGCATCAGGAACACACATATATATATATTTTCATTTATATACTATATGGCGCGGAGTTTCTTGCGTGTCTTTATCGTATATGTAGTCACATGTATATGCACATTCACTGGGACTCACATCTTGACGCATATATTTTGCTGTTCCACGACTCGGCCAGTAACCACTTACACTTACCCCGCACCTGAAACGATATTGCCATTGCGCAGAAAAAATAAAATTAAACAAAAATAAAAAAACTGAATGAAATGAGAAAAAAAGAACGACGTAGAAAGCGACTACCTGCCGCTGCTCTATCAGATTAGTTGGCTATAGTAGAAAATATATTCTAGAATATCCGGATTGTTCAGATGCTTCGTGATCAATTAAACTTTTTTTTGTTATTCAAGTACTTATCGTTCAAACACGATTTCGAATAAAACTACGGCCCGTGCGATTGTGAAAAACGAATAGGAAAATTAATGAGAATATCAAACCGCTTTAACATTTACCTTTTTGTTTTTCAGGCTCATGTTCAACAATGAATGCTGGTACTGCAGTAACAGTTTGATAGTCAGTGTCAACATCTCGACGTTGTTCAATACCATCGCCGTCCATTGGCAACAGTAACGTTTGATGAATAGTTGACGCATCACCACAACTTCTTCTGCAATATTTCAATCTTGAGCCACGAATTATACCACTTGTGTTGAGTCCGTCAATTGGTATCTCAAGAGATTTTCTACTTGGTGGTAGTAGCCCTAGTGGATGATCTATCACCGCCGCCGTTGATAAATTAGCACTACCAACCTCGTCTGCACTGTGTCTTCTCGATTTAGCCAATCGTTTAAACATGATTTGTCTGGAATGAACAAATGACCATATACAATTCATCTCTTTCAATTTTCAGATGCATAATCAAAAGTAAATTATTCAATACCAATTAATTCCAACTATTTCGACACAAGACGACTGTTCAAATCAACATTTTATCAACAACATTATACATCATTATTTGAACAACCTTTTTGGCAATGCTTGCCAAATATAATCTCTCATTATCATATAAACTTGCTGTATCACACCTACTCTATGTTGAAAATTAATCACCACTGCTCAATCTTATTTCGAAATGACAATTGTTACAACTTCCCACCACATCAAATATTAAAGATTTTCTCACTATCTGAAATTGATAAACTGTGACGTGATGATTCATAATTTGTTAGCAATTCATAAGAAAATATTAACAAATTTTCCAATATTTCTATTCATCAACAAATAGTCATTGACTGTATTCAAATGCACATTGTTTTTTTTCGACGATTCGTAGGCATCACCAACTGACTAATCCAACAGGTCCCCACCACCTCTTCATTTGACTCAACTATATGACTATAACAACAATTCTTACGCATTGCTTTTTGAGAAAGTCATAATACACTCACGCACCTGTCCTACGGGTAGTCATTACGGTGTACCGCCATTAGATTTATGTTAATCCACATCTCTCATTATTAGTGCCGCGGTCTGGAACGTATGGACCACACGCCCCGACGCCTCAATATTATATGTTTATGCGCGCGCGGTTGAGCTGTGGCCAAACAAATATTATATATGCGACCACGCAACAACAGCAGCAGCAACAGCAACAGCAGCAGCAACAGCAACAGCAGCAGTGCTGTGAGAGTGAACTTTTCAAGCGCGTAGAAAGTGCGCATTTCATAAGAAAGATATGCTTTATGTGAGCATATTCATCCACAAGCATCTTGTCTATAGTTGTAGACGTTAGTCGTTGTATATATATATATGTACTTTGCTTCGGTAGTAAAACGACTTGCAAACCGCGTGCGCACAACTCCATGATGAATCTTCGTGCGCTCATCATCTGAACCACAAGAAGCATATTCGTTTTTCCACTTATATATGAACGTACAATATATACTTGATCTTTGTGCATTTCAATCATGGGGCTACAG
Organism: Meteorus colon; assembly: GCA_030523085.1. Taxonomy (NCBI): domain Eukaryota; kingdom Metazoa; phylum Arthropoda; class Insecta; order Hymenoptera; family Braconidae; genus Meteorus; species Meteorus colon. The sequence continues at coordinate 144,584 of JAPYZH010000108.1, read as the reverse complement.
AAAATTTAATATTATATATATTTATGTTTATCATGTCTATTATTTCTGTTCATTTGTTTAGTTTCAGTGTCCGCCTTTACATTGAAGGAAAAGATGAAAGTGCTATTTGAAGATGATTGATTCTTGATTCATTTCCTATTTGCGAATTTTGGAAGTATGTGGAAACTATTTATTTAGTATTTATCAAGGAAATAATAGAGACGAATTTTGAAAACTAAGAATGATAAAAGTGATCATCAAACTTGGATTGTCCAATTAATTGGAGAAAAAAGAAAATGGCTATAAAATTATTTACAATTGTTCTTAGCATTTGTAGTATTTTATTTCCATATAGAAATTGGGCGGTGAATAAATTTTTTTCGTTTGTGGTATCATAGTTACGTCCAACAATAGAAATTCTGAAGAATCAGAGAGAATTTAATTTGCTAGTCTTAAGACTAAAATTTCTTACGGATGAACCAATTAATTGTGGTAATTCACACTAGAAAAACGATGAGATTTCACGCAAGTGCCTACATCTTGAAGTATATATTATCCGCAACTTTGAATATTTCGAGTGGAAAACTGGATGAAAATTATTACAAAGAAATAACGAAACCCTTCCAGAGATAAAACTTCGAGGAAGCAATCTAACTTTTTCGGGTCATCACCTTAATGTTCCCCTTCAATGCTCTCAGTATGAATGAATAATGGATCGAAATATTATACTCATGGAAAGCTTACCAATATTGCGTGACAAAAAAAAAACCTATATGAATATATAGATGAGAAAAATATATTAATATCGGCAGAAAGCGAATCGCTCTTCACGGTCATTTATCATACAGTACAATCTCTCAAGAAAACCAAAACATTCATAAATTCTCTGAATAAAAAAAAACAAAAACCAATAAAAATATATAGTTATGCATTTAAATACACCTGAAAGTTGTGTAGGTATATGCACATAATCTGAAGGTGGAACTTATGGTTATAACATATAGACAATGCACCTGTTGGCAAGACGTTGTGCAATATAAGTAAATCGTGTCCAGTCGGCCTCAAGAATTCCACGTACTTTCACTCGATGACGAGAATTAAGTTGTCGCGCGCCACAAAACTCGTTGAACGAAATAAATAAATAAAAAAAAAAGAAGAAAGACAAAAATTACAAAAGTAAAAAATCCCAAGGGCTCACCATACATAAATGTCTGAATATCTGTATGCACAAAAAATACATGAATATAAATACAGTACATGGAGACTGTACGAGAATGCGATGTGAAAACGCAGACACAACTTAACTGGATGACCTGCAAGTGAGACAGTGAGAGAAAGCCGTTGGCAATGTGACAACAAACACAACTCGTCTCGCGATATTCATGCGGAAATAGCAATGATCCTCTTCAGATTAATGAGAACTCAACTTCAAAGTTTAATTATTCACTGTATTACCACACGCAGCATAAAACTTTTCGAATAGTTATTTTTTTTCATTAATAATACTTCGGCGGAAGCAATTCATCAAAGGGATAATTTTCTTTGAAACATCATACACATACAATTCCAATACTCTTATTACCTTCAACGCACCATGTTCATCGGATATACGGTGCTACAATATATACAAAGATTACAGCTCCCGTCCTCCCTCCATGGACAATTTCACGATGCTCATACATAGCTCGCTGACGAAGGAAGCGGTCGATTAAATTTGTTTTTTTTTTCCTTTCTTCATTTCGCCTGCTCGTGAATTAGAGACCAAGAATGAAGAACAAGTCGAAGAGACCTCGAGGAAGATGAGTTAGTGTAGGTTGTAGAAACAGAGCTGAGGATAGAGATGAAACGTATGGAAGTAAGGGAGGAGCAGCGGCCACTGGTTCTGGCGTTGCACCTGTTCGCTTACACTTTTATCTACTCTTCTTTTTTACCATCCGCATCCTCGGACTCACGCGCTCCCTTTTACTGTATACCTCGAATTAGAACCTATCAATATATAGGCAAGTTAGTGAAGGCGCTTGGCGGGCTATGTGTTCAAAGTGAAGGGTCTGTATATAACAAGAGATATGCGAACAATGATGGAACACGCGCGTGTTTTATTCAAATGCCTGAGGCATTTTCCATTCACCATAAATATACGTGTACATATATATATATATGTATATATGATGAAATGACGAAGTGAATGAGTTGAAACGAAACTGAATTACGTCTGTATATAGTTTTGTCTTGCGATGAAATATTCCAGGAATATATTATTGGGATTATAGTAGAATAAATAATGTATGATAATTCTGTCACGCAAGACGATATTTTATGACTGTATAAGAGAGTCCCGATTAAATTGCCTGATAGAAAATATTTTTTTATTTACAATTGAATAACGTATTGGTAAAGATGTAAAGTATTTTTCAGATTTATTTCAGTGTTAAGTCGATGAAGGATTAGCATTCAAAATATAAATGGAAAGCTCAATTTATTAGGAATAAATGAAGAATCGGTTAATTTTCTTTGCTGTTTTCAACCAACTGCAAATTAATAAATTGAGACTTTTTGTTAATTAAAAATTCTGTAGCTATTTCAGAAAGATATTTCAACTTGATAATATTGCAGATAAGCTTCGATTCGATAAAGATTGAATGAATTTGTTTGCATTCAATTCTTACTGTTTACGAATAAGGAAAAATGTAAAAATATGTTCAATATATAACATACTATAACTACCGTTTATCACACAATTCACGTAGCTATTTATATACTTAGACATAGATAACACAGCAAATCTACCAGAAAAAAAATGCAGAAAGAGAAGGGCACTCAATTTACACATTTTATAATACTGCATTTTCTTACATAGCAGATCAAATTCTTTCAAGATAACTAAAAAATTTGTCTCAATCAACTTTAGTCTTTGAGAAACCATAACAAGCATCGAAACCTACACCAAACTTTTAGCTCTCCTGATCAGCTTCAACAAAAATTTATTACAAAGTCGATGTATATTTCCAATGAAAACCATTCAAGTGCGTTGTTGAATATATAAGTTCGCCATATACAATTACCTTCACCCCATGAGACACCTCTTATTTATCAAACACATACACACTCACATATATATACATATATATATTGGTTTGAGAAGCCCTGGGTTCAACAGCCAGAACGCGCTTGGCCATCAACCATTATAGACCTAGAATTTGCATCGCTAAACCCCAACACATTCTCCCAGCTGTTCGAATATGATGGCAACACCATAGAATCCACAATAAATGTCTAGAAATATATATATGTATGAATATATATATAATATATATACGCGTGTATGACATATATACATATAGACATTGGAGTGGATTTCGTTTGTTTGTATCGACTGCATTCCTGAGGACCCGGCATTTCCTGGACGCGTCCTCCAGGCAGCCTTGCCAGCACCCCTCCAGTCGAAACGAGTATAGTTGTACATGTGTATGTATATGTATATAGGTAGTACATGAGAGCCGAGAATTCCAAACATATTCATCACTAACTGGGAGTTGATGTTTTTTTTTTTCGTCTTTTTAATTAAATTTTTTTTTCAATTATAATCCCAGAATTGGATTTTAGATTTGAGCGATATGATAGGTTATGTATGCAGTGGTCAACCACACATGCGATGTTTTTTTTTTCTCTCATTTTATGAATAACTTTGTTATTTAGTCGATGCTATTTTTAACACCAGTGAGAGCAATGGACTCTAGTGGCGTTTGATGGCAACGAAGATGACGTGTAGTGTGCGTATGTGTGTGTAGTGGCTGTACAACTGAGAGAAAGAGAAAAAGAAAAGAGTTGCCGATCATGTTACCCACCATCTCAAGAAGAGTATCGCTCGAGTTTCTTGACGACACAAATCTCAGGCATCCCATCTGGACCAATGTCACAGTAATATCCGGTTTATTTTTTTATAAATTTGTTCCTGTGTTTTCTGAATTTTAGGAGATTTAGGTTATGGTTCATTTTTGTGTCAGGAAGTGTCCTAATAAATCAAAATTTATCCAAAATTGCACACAAATTTGATTCATTAAAATTTTTTTTTCATTATCAATAAAATATATTTTAGATTTTATGTCAAAATTTGAGGATCTTGCAATGAGTGTTATTAATACTCAAGCTTTTTTTTCAATTCTGGCAAGTTTTGTATTATTGAGAAAATGACATATATTTAAATATTAATCAATACATAGACACTATATTCCATGTATATTAATTATAAACCACATTCATCACTAAGCAAACATTAATTAATCACTGTCCCCAATAAAATTCCAAAAAAATTCTAACCCCTACTTAACTTAACTGTAATTAAACCAAATATCCGTCATTTCATTCAGTCGACCAGGACCGGAAAAGAAAAAGCTTCACAAAAAAAATTAAAAACCGAACGTCATTTATAACCATCAAAGACACCAATTAAAAATGCATTTAACTCATCGCATTACCGATCTACAAAACTCAAAAACAATATTAAACATATATTTTTCACTTTTATCTATTTTGAATTCACAACTGGATATACATTTTGCACGAGTCCATCTATGTCTATTCCAGTTTTTACCTAAGTGCACGCGTGCACTTACCAACGTTCAAACCATTTACGGCCTCCTGCTTCTCGTCCTTATACGATTATTTCTCCTGTTTCCCTTATTATTATATACATATATATATATGTATTTCTATACATATACAAAGATATGTACATAGTTGCATTGGCTTCAATAGCCACGCGCGTATATAGCCATATAGCCATACAATATGTATAGTGGCAGGACAGTGTTTTAAACTGAGTGTTGCTTTTCTCGGATAAGGAATTCGCCTCTTCGTTGTGTTGCACTTTCCATCCGCAGATTTCATTACACGCTGGGCGAGCACAAGTGTGAATATATATATATATATATGTATGTACATATGAATATGTAATGTATTTATACTTTGCATGTAGATATATAGACGCACGTAAATACATTTTCGTGTTGCTCATGCAAACAAGGAAATGAATGTGTTTTTATTTTATCATCATGTAATCTAATCAAAATCACTTCAACAGGTATAATAAACACAATATATATATGGTGGTGCAGTAAATTGGAATAGTGAAATGTCAACTGAGAGAAGAAAAAAAAATGTGTGTCATAAACGCTATCAACTTCGTCTTTGATATGAATTATAATAAATTATGTTTATGATAAGGATAAGAGAGAGAAAGAGAGAGAGAGAGATTTATAATTTATAAAAATGTAGCTGTTGTATAAAGAAACGGGATCAATGTAGTCAGGAAATTGTTGTATACCTTGATCTGTATTAATTAGTCTTTAAATTCATAATCTGATTTGTTGCTTGCGAATTTATAATATTGAAAGTCTTCATTTCTATTTTGTGAGTGTTGTAAATTTGTTTGCAGAAATCAATTTTATTTTTTTTAATATATTCGATGTATGCTGAAAAGAGTTATGTAGTATTTAAATTTGTTATGGTTGGTGGGTTTGATTATATATACAGTAGTGAAGATTTGAAGGCGAATGAAAGAATTGGAAAAAGTCACAAATCTCTTGAGCTTTTTCATAAAGACATGACCTAAATTTTTCTGATTATTTTTTCAAATGTGTCACTGAGTTTGGTTGAAGGCTCTTCATTGTCATCTAAATTCTGATGTGAACATAATGAATCTTGAAGAAACTTTTATATAAAAATTCAAATTACAAAATTAATTCATTAAAAACTTGGATTGAATAAGAAAGTGAGTTCGAAACTTCATCAAAGTTCACAGACGGTTATTGAAGACAGTGACATTGAAGATCATAAGAATATGTAAAGAACATCATCATCAACCGACGGGATATTACACAAGCTAAAAGGTTGACACGTGTTACAATTTTATAAAAGAAAGATAATCAATATAAAAAAAGTTCCATATTTCCCGTGTAATTCAGTCCTTCCTATATATAAACATAATAACGTTTCCCTTATGCCATCGAGTAACATACGATACGTTCAATATCTAACTGCACTCGCGCGCATTACATGCATGGAAAGATGACACCCTAATGTAACTTGATTATATTCAGACAAATAATATAGCTCGTTGTATACATATATTCCTACACATGTATATATGAATAGAAAAATATTAATACATAATATACTGAATAATACATTCACTATTTTATATAAACATAATTCCATATCAATGCAAATATTATATCACACCAAATAATGTTCTCATATTATTTTCAACAAGTTGAATTCGATAATTCGTAGTGGAGGTGAACGCACTGACTAATTCTCTGATTATTTTATGAGCGCGTCGTTTCCATTAGAATTAATATCATCTCAAAAATTCATTTATTATTTCCTGACTATGCGCAGTGTCATAGGTTGATGTACGCTGATGTACCAGCCGTATATCAAATGTGAACCCTCACAACAGAAGGGCGATTAAAGTTTCATATATAATCCGATCGCGCATTGCCAATGCTATGGATGCACCTGACGGATTCTATTTTTATTCAGTCAGTATATAGATCGTATTGTTCTTGATACGATCGATGGGAAAGGGGACGTCTGCAACATACGGACACCCATAGAAATTTATTGAAGACACGTAACACAATTTACATGTGCATCGAAGTTGTTTTTAACTTTGTATCACATCAATAGTCGATATAAATTATTTGAGAAAGGTAATTGTTAAACAGAATTTTAATCTACATGGAATGTGACAATTTATTGCGTCATTGGGGTTTAATTGTTAAGTCTGAAGTGTTGAATAGAATATCCAAGAAAAGGACAAGAAATCAAACAGTAAAATCAATTGTTCGGATTAAAAACGTCGAGACATTTTAGTTCTTGACTTCAGTGTTGTTTTATCTTTTGGAATGTTTATAAATGTTTTTTTTTTTAAGTAATTACAATGTCTATAATTGTACTAAGACCAAACTGTATAGTTACACAGTGACATCAATGATAATATATATATTCACATGTTTTCGTGTATGTGTTTATGCGTATGTTTATTCGCAATCATATTTGAACATGGCGATTGATAAGTTTTGCAATTGATAAGTCACGTGATTTGAGATACGAAGATCTAGTTGAATGAATATATAAGGTTAACGGTTATCATCACAAGTAGAAGTTAGAGTCACATTGCAACCGTTAGGTAAACTCGTGACCGTTAAAATGTCCAACGAGGGATCCGCAATCATTGATTTGCACGCAAACGTCCGAACGCAACAACGAATAATTTATCATCAAACACGCACACACGTTTGAGTTTCTAATGATTATGTGAACGTGTGGATATATAAATACACTTCAGATAAATTGAAAGAAAAGAAATGAAAAAGAAGAATGAGAATGGAGATGAAAAAATTTTTTTTTAAAACAACGATATTAGGGTGAAAATATTTGAGGGCGCAGAATCGTCATCGGAATAGGGCACTGCAATGCAGTATAAACACCTTTTCGTAATGCGCCAACGCAGTGCAATTTTAATTTTAGGAAGTGTCCTCTCATTCGAAAGAGCCATCATGAACTAGGACAAATAAGTTCTGAGTGGTTTTAATATTCTTTTTCATCATAATACACTTGGGAGTAAGCAAAGAGTAGCTTAGACTATCTCATTTTTATCATTGTGTTTATGTGAAAGAATATTTTTTCGCTCCAAATCCTGAAGGTTGATTGTTTTCAATGTTTGTTTGTTTTTACGATTCATTCATAGTGGAATCATGAAAAAAATCATCTAAACAATTGCGAACATGAATTTTATTTAGATTAATTATCAATTTTGGTAAAGGTTGATTATTACTTTTCATATCATTCTTGGATTGATTATTTTCACCATTTATTGACATTTAGGTTGAAATAACTTTCATATTCATAATCGAATGTCTCATAACCTAACCAAGAACTCTTGTGAAACAACAAAAATTCATAAGTGATTAAAACTTGAAAAAATGATTACAAAATTGGCAACTTATTTTTTACGCAATTGTCATTTTTTTTTTCACGCTTTTAGTTTCACCATCATTTATTATTTTTAATGATTGAAATTTTGTCCTTCCAAATGCTAACAAAGGGTGCAATCATGTCAGTCATCACACCAGAAAAGTAACATTCAGTTGAAAGTTTCAATGTTATATCATGAAAAAAAGGCTGAACTATTTTTCAACAAAACATTAAAAGCAGGACATAAAAACTAACGAAATTGGCGTTGACAATTCGAAGAAGTAAAGAAAAAGAAAAAAAAACCAACAAGAATGAAGAATTATGAGAAATTTCAAATTAGAATGACCCCTCTTTGGACTGTAACAAAATATTCTCTTCGTATCTAGTTTATTATCCACGTATATGAATGACCTCTGTCCTTAGACTAAAAGGTAAATATTGCGTTATATCCATTTCTCCTTGAATTTTGTACAGGGAAAAGACCCTACAGACATCGTTGCCCAGACTTTTCTAACGTCGCAAACACTCACGTGTGCGATATGTATAAGTATTCATAAACATACATAGACGTACATGCATATGCATATACACATGTAACAGCCATTTACAAGGGTTATCGTTGCCTATAAATCAATGCGTCCCGGAGCTTCTGACCAAGCGCTTATAAACGCTTATATAAACGTATGACACTTAACAAGTGATCTATTCGAATTGTACTATACCCCTTATGTATAATCTACTACAAGTATAAGTAAGACAAACTTTTTCAATGTGTACATACATACAGAGACAGTTTATAATATTGATTTTGATTAAGTCCAATTGAAAAAGATATAAATAACCAGCAATTTCAAATAGATCAATAACTATTCATATTAACTGAAATATTTCACTTCATTGATATATTACAATGAATAAATGTTAAAAAAAAAAAAGAGACAAATCGCGTGTCGATTGTGTATATTATTAGACTGAATTGGCTCGACAACTAATATAAAGTGTCGAAAAATAAAAATATATAAATAAATAATGAGTAAACAAATTGTTGAATGAATGCACAACATGCGAGACGATGATTTGTAGTTGCAAGAATGCTCGAATATATACTAAATGCCAAAGGTGCATATAAGCGCCAGTAAATACATGGTCTCGCTTAACGTCATTTTTTAACACATTCAGGGAGCCAGAGTTTCAAGAAAGAAGAGAAAAGATACAGTGAGAGAGAAAAAGCAATTCAACGGCTGGTTGTATATATGCATTATGGTATGCAGCTATGCAGTCGGGCATGTTCTGTGATTATTTCGTGCGCGGCACACAAGGTCATCCCATGGTGACGCCGGGGATTTCTTCTTGCCAGAGAGAGTAACCCGTTCATCCGCCCATTTGCGTTGGATACTTGAGAATTCCACGGACCGCGAAGCATTTGAATTCGTCCACGTGTGTCAAGATGCAAGATAAAAAAAAAACACGAATGAAAAAATAAAAACAATAATAATAACAGTAGTAGTAATAATGAAAAAAAAAAAATAAAAGAAATGTCACACAAAGGCGTGAGTCATGCATACCTCGCCAAACGTCGTTCGATTTGCTTTACGACTCGTCTTCAAATTACCACATTTCCCATAATGATTTATAGCACATGACAATTTTTTTTTTAATCCCTTTTTTTATTTTCTGATCAATACTCATACACGTGTATGCTATATATTATCTATAGAATTGATACGAACAGAAAATGATGTGGTGGTAATGTGTCGAATTGATAATTCGTCTCACGACGCTGGATCATTTTTGAAAATAATTTTCAATGAAAAGTTTAAGTTCGTACGAGATTTTGGATTTCAATCATGTGGAATTATAAATGTAGAAGAGATTTGAAAATGAATCTATTGCATAAATGCAATATACCAACCAAATGATGATAATATCGTCGATTATATTCCGCAGTATATCAAAATGATTGTCACTTATATTTTTGTTTACATTCACTTATGAATATATTAGCGTTCAGTAATATTCCAACACCTGTATTTCTGTATTGAAATCGCTCGATACTTAATGTGTTGTAAAATTTATAGTTCTTCAAATATAAAAATGTCTCACTCACGCGTTTATATTATGCTCTTGAAATATGTATAACAGTAAAGACAATGAAGTATTTAATCAAAATATATTCTTTATGTCATGGTAAAGGAGAATTGATTATTTTTATAAAATATATTTTGAAATAAAATTATATTTATATATTTCATTCGCTGTTCTTCACTGTGATATTAAAATCCAATATTTTGTTATCGTTTTAATTATTTTATAAAACTGTTATAAGCGAATATAAAATGTGTGATAACTTTAATAGAACATTGAATTAATACAGCAGATAAAACATGCAATATATCTTACCGGTAATTACACGAATCGGAGTTGACAGTCACAATAAAAGATCAATACCCCAAATCGTGGTTGAGTAACATGTATGTAGCATTGCATTAAAATTAAATCCAATTGATTTCAGATATTGTCAAGCGTGTAAAATTAAAAAACAAACAGTGAATGAACGGTCAATCGTCACAGTGCGATGCGACAGGTAAAAGTCAGACTGTTAGAACAAAAGTGGCCGTAGCGTGAAGCGGACACCACGAGACCGCGCGCACGATTGTACTGCAGCAACGTGTAAATCGAGGGAATACACGGGGAAATTGCGCGGCGTCGTGGGCAACTTGCCACGTGGGAGTGCGAGAGAGAGAGAGAGCCAAAGTGATTGAGGTGGTGGCGGGTGGGTGGGTGGAATAAGAATGACTAAGAGAGAGAGAAAATGAGGAAAAGAGGAACACGAGCACGCGGTAGAGTTCGATCGATGTCTGCACGCAGACTGCCCGCATAGCACCTCGCTCTCGCTCTTGACGCGCGCGCGTTCGTCATGTCATAGTCTTTCCCCTTATACCCACTCTCTTCACCACACTCTCCACCACTCACTATACGGCTAAACGCCATTGGCAAGTCAACGCCGCACGTTCATATACCCATTTTAGTCCCTTCATTTCTTTATTTGCGAATTTACGTATTAGATAGCGAAAAGAAAGACTGAATTTAGTCATTCCAACGATGTATTTCCTTTTTTTTTGTTACTGACGATTGTATAATCATAAAATTGTGATCTACGAACGTTGTTAATGATTTTTAGTTTACTGATGAAGATCCAGGTAGACTTGGAGAACTAATTCAAGTCAGGTAGACACTTGGACATTTGTTTGGTGCTCTCTTTGATATTGAAAGATTTGTGCTTATGTATATGAAAATTGAAGAGAAATTGGATCCAATGGATCCATATTTTTATAGTTTCGAAACGTTGATGAATTAATTTCTACTTTGGCCACTAGTTCAACACGCAATGTGAATTTTATTTATGTAAATCAAAAATATTGAAAAAAACGTTTTGGCAATGATTTAAGATTGGAATGGAATTCACTTGGTGGTACTCACAACCTATCAAAGTCTTCAGAATTCGATAATAACATGCATTTTTAAGTTGGGAATATTCAGAACCTGTGTTCGAAATTTAAGGTTTTCTATATTCACATGGAATGAAGGAAAAATGTGACTTTATATCTATTTGATGTTATTGCAAATCTTTTATTTTTCCTGATGCTATACTAGTTTGAAGATACGATTTTTATTCCTGTTATAAATGCCATCTTCATTGATAAAATATGTAGATTGAGTTTCGAGCAAGAATTTCAGATTAGCGTAAACTAGTTGGCAGCATCTTCAACCAGTCACCCTCCTACCAAATTCAAGTATTTATATATATTTGAAATATAGCGAACAGAAAGTTCAAGTTTAGTACTCTCTTAACATATTTTATTTGATGAATATTTGAATAGTTTAAATAGTTCTTGTTCTCACAAATATTTATGTTTATCTCAGATATATGGAACTAATTCTATATATATGAACTTGGAGGAGAAATAAAAATAGATTATGAAGTTAACTACCAATCAGAGTCTCAGAATAGTCATAATAACATAAACTGGGAACTCGAGATAATTTTGTTACTTTTTCTAAATAGAAAAGTTGTTGTAGAACCCTCCCTCTTCTTATATTGGCTTGGAGGCACTTTGAATAGCATCTGTGCTTGGTTTCATACTGAAATTTCCCAAAATTGTGGAATTAATAGCACTTTTGATGCAGCTGCAGATCTGATGTCATTACATACCAAAGTAAAACTTTTATTTTGCTTCTTCTCAAAGAAACTTTTTTAACATCCCATCGTGTTTTATATTTCGTAGATTTTGGTATCCACAGACATCTTTGTCTCCTTTTCAATGTGCACCTCTCAATTCTTTAGAAAAAAACATTGGCTGGTAATAGAAATATATTTTTGTGTTTTCATTTCTTTGATTTGGTATAATTTTCAATATTTCACAATAAAGAATGAGGAAAATCCTGAAATAATATTTCTTATTAATGGAATAAAATAAAATACTACATTCTATAACATCAATTCGAACAAAATATTGTAAACCTTCTATAATGACGCTCTCTGTAAACTCTTCTCAATCTCAAAACTAAGGATAAAATTTTCTTGATTCTTTCCTTACCTTCCACCCGTCTAACTTCCGTTCATTTCCTCAGTATAGCGCAACTTGGCGCATATTTTGTGAGAAGATAGATTTAGCCAAACTATTAATAGCTCGAAATGTCTGCGACGTTTATATACCCATGATGTGAATTCGAGGCAACGGACGGGACTCTTCAAGTAATACCATGAGAGTATATAAATTCATCACATAGTTTTATTTACTCACTCAGAAAAAAAAAATACCTTCGACAATTTTCAATAACACAAACAATATAGAAACGAATGTTGGTAGTCAAATTTTCATTTCGACTACCATCGAAATATGTGAAGACTAATATATGAATGAACCAAATGTATATACTTTGTGTTCAATAAGAATGAATGAGTCTACACTAATACATCAACAGAAGTATCTTTAGGGACGCACAATATACTCAGCACCACGCACTGTCCCATATAGTAACAGTTGAAGTCACATTAATTGTACAGCTGATCCACACAAAGAGTGGATGACATGTTTCCGGGACTTTTACATAATAAAATTGACTTTCCCTCCATCGAAAATATGTTTGTGTCGTTGATATTTTTCTGTGATCAAGTATGGATGTTTCATGTGTAAGCAGAATTATTATAGATCGCTTCTCTCAGTTTCATATAATACGATTGAAATTATCCAGTGAAAGGAGACGATCAAAATTGAGAGTATCCGGATGATAAGTGCACTTCTGTAGTAATGGATCAGAGCAAGTTCTTCTGTATATATATATATATATGTGTATGGTAATGCATATCAATAATATATGGTAGGATAAATGAAAATGCACAAACTCGAATAGTCATTTCACGCGCGTATATTCTATAATGAGTGAAGCGAAGTACAATGATCGTTATGGATTCAGGTTGACTGGCCTATGATTACACTATTACATAGGAGCCTTTTGCACGACTCCATCGTCGCCAAGAAGAAAAATATACGCAATACAAGTCCGTGATGCAAGTATATACTCAAGCGATGCGCTAAGATAGCTCAACGTATATACAAAAACTGGCCATTCCACCGTCAAGTACCAAGAGCACACTCGCAGTTGCTTTGCTTTTTATTTTTACTTCTTTTTTTTTATTCTTCATTTTTCATTTGACTTACCATTACGTGAAGATGCCTCGTACGTCGAGAAATGCTCTAGGTGACGTGAACATACGCCGATGTCTCAGCGAATAGAGAAAAACATCTGAATCCAGAGCGTATATCTGTTTCTTTTTATTTACTATTTTTCGATACGGCTCAGCGGGTAATTGAAAAAAAAAGAATAAGACACTCTCAATCCATCTAACACGCAAAGGGCCTGCTTACTAGCAATCTCCGGAAATTATACTTATTATTTATACAGTTGGATTGGTGGACCATTAAGTAGTTTTTGTATCATTTTTTGTTGTCTTCATTTCTATTACATCATCCACTCTTCTTTTTTTTTTTGATAATTTACAATTGGCATAAGTTGGAACGAATGAGTATAATACTAAAATTCCATTATAACTCATCTCATGACGACATTATGATTTTTTGTGACGAACTATCATTCTGAAATCAACTACACCAAGTGGCCAGGGTGAATACGCCAATTATGTATTTATACAGATTATCCTTAAATAGAAGCTAGTAACCTGTTACGTACATGTATACTACATAATATTGTAATAGCTGAAGGTATAGAACACCTATACTGTATGTATATACGTGCGCAGTAACATTAACCAGCATTCACTCTTCCTTCAAACTTAATTATGTGTCTCGGACACAGGTGTGGTGTTAAATTGTTCAACACTTTTGCCCATATTTTCTAAATCTCAAGTGCCATATTGGCGCATGACCAAAATCTATCAACAAATGTTATCATCCCCTACATAGCTTGGAGCACATGAAGAAAAAAAGATAAGTGAACATAAAATCAGGCAATTTACTACATTCAAATTGAAGAAGAAAAGCACATTTAAAGATGAAGCTATATGTTGACCATCTGGCAAATACAACACCAGTTGGAAGAAATGAATAATAGTGCTTTGCGTGATCACGACTCACGAGAGGGGTTCTCAACATTTTAGTGTTAGTTCACGTGCCAATGATTGCTGTATATAAATATATATAAAGAGGGTAAAGTAACAATAGTTTAAGGTCAAGTTCAGTCATCTGTTAAACATTTTCTGTATTACATATATTCATGTATACACATACACAATAGTTTTGTGCACTCTGTCATGAACAATATTTCGCAATAATGCTCTATAACTTTATAAGAATAGAGGAAGAAGGCGTACATCTATATGTAGGTAGATATTTTTTGCAGTCCAGCACGATATTTTTTTCTGAAGTATTATTCCTGATTGCTTGCAAAGATGCAGGCAATACCGTAGCGGAGATTTGTTGGACGTTTGCCGGTTATCCACCGAGAAACTCGTCTCACTATAGTCTATACTACTGCGTATAACGACTGCTAAACCATTTCCACAGTGGTTGTAAGAGAGTGCTCACGTCCTTCCGCCTTTACGCTCATATTTTTCAACGGATAAAAGCCGTGGACAGGCTGCGTTTAACGAGCCGATCCGACCTGCTGCAATATTCCAAGAAAAGCTCACTGTAATGGTGCTATTAAGTAAATTAAACCAATTAGACGTGGCGAAAAAAGATTCCAGCATGTGTGTATGTTGTTGCTCCGTCGAGCAATAACCAAACACTTATCTGCGTTATATGTCAACGTTATGTCTCATATCGAAGATCACAACCCATCATCACTAGCGACATTAGTACATCGCGTTCCATCTCATCAGA
Organism: Meteorus colon; assembly: GCA_030523085.1. Lineage (NCBI taxonomy): Eukaryota > Metazoa > Arthropoda > Insecta > Hymenoptera > Braconidae > Meteorus > Meteorus colon. The sequence goes on along the minus strand of JAPYZH010000108.1, from coordinate 129,222 downwards.
ACAACAAGAAAACGTAACAATACAGCTCTTCAATTAAATCAAGTACGAAAAAACATATATCACAGCATAATGTGCCAAAAAATTTTATTAACAAAAGTTTGATCATTTATACGTACATTTTTTACGACATACACTAATGTGACTACATATTGTATCACAGCATCATTTCAGGTAGACATTGTGAATGTCAGTCTCATTAGAGCGAAATTTGAACTTCATTTATTCATTGTTATATTAACAACCACAATTTTTACTAATCTTCCTTAACAACATCATATTGAGCTGGATTATTTTATATGGATGTACTTAATTCATTCGTGTTACGAGTTCAATTAGGTGCACATCTATTGTTGAATTTAACAAAATAACAATTGAATGAACAAAATATAACCGCTCTCCTCAAACCATATTCCTCGCTGTTAGCATATAACATCTAACAGGGATAGGTCAAACAGGGATGTATCAAGAATTCTGAATAATATCTAATATTGTATGCTTAACGAAAAAGAAAAGCTGATAGTCGATGATGAATGCAATTCAATTATCAACATATGAAACATGATATAGTATTAGATTGAATCCCGTCAACATTAAACCTTGTTATCCGTCAAAAATTTAAACACTTTACATAACTTATAATGTGTCACGACAATTATTGATCAGCATTAACTCGAATTCCTTAATATAATTATACCATTCTTTATCGCATAATGAATCTTAATCAAGTATCACAATTGCTTAAATAATTATTTATACACATATTCGATAATATAGTGTGACTTATCAATTATTTTCCGTACTATATAGATGCTTGATTAAATTAATGCGCCATACCTCACTCTTCACCACATTCTGACAGTTTTTCGAGACAATCGTACGATCTTGAATGACCGATAAATCTGTAAAAATACATGAACTTAATTTTCAATCAACGGAGGAGTTACATATAATTTTTGTCAGCTAAAGAATTATGCGCTACTCGTAAAATGGATTAATAAAGCAAAGCTGTGTAACTAACCTAATTGTTACATATTAATGAACATGCCCGAATATTGACCGTCTATGTGATGAATCACGTCGTCCAATATGGAGAACTATTTTGCCAGGTTTTGCAGCTTTGAACATTTGAAGTGCTTGGGCATGCGTCAGCCCGTCCATTGCTCGTCCATTTATAGCTAATATTTCATCGCCAACTCTCAAAATTCCTTCCACTGCCGCTTGTCCATCTGGCATAATATCCTTCACAAAAATTCCAATGCTGCCTTTACTGCTATCTGAGCCACCCACAATTGAGAATCCTAATTTTTTTGATGCTCCCTTTTCCAATGCGACACTCAAACACTCCATTGAAAGACTTGTAGTACGCCGTGTTGGCGTTATTGGCAAACGATTACGTTTTTTCGTAACTTGGAACTTTTTCATACCAGTCATTTTATGAGAATCGTTTTGCGTATATGTTTCATTTTTGTATGCACAGTCATTTATTCCATCGACAGAAACTGTATTCTCATTCTTCCGCAGTGTCCCGATTCCAGTACAATTTGTAAAATTGTTCTCATCTGCATGAAAAGCCAGTGTTGCACTTGTCTTCGTTGAATTAGTTGACAACATGTGTTCTTCTTCTTTCAAAGTCCACACATCAGAATCGCTTTTTGTTCTTACTAACCCATCACCCCATGTGTCGCCTAATTCACCATGGAAATTGAATGAAGGCTCTCTGGCTATTTGGAATTCAATCATACCGACACAACTTCGTAGCGCATTTCTTGCTTCAACTACAGTCATGCCACGTAATCGTCGACCACAAACGCGAACAATCTCGTCTCCCATTCGAAATTGTTTTGATTTAGCAGCTTCGCCGTTTTCATCCATCCTCGATATGATGTAGAATGGTCGAGCAGCCGCCTGTCTTTCCACGAATAAACCCAATGTTCCTTGTTTCTCAACAAATATTTTCACTGTCTTCAACTCACGTCGAGTGAGAACTTTTGATATTGCTGATGGTGGACTTGCTATCGGTATCGGTGGTCTTTTAACACTATAACCATTTGTTAATGAGTTATCTAATGAGTCAGATTCCATTTTCGAACGATTTCTTTTCGGACTGTAATACTGTATATTGTCGGCCAATAAAATAACATTCATTTTGCTGGCAGGTGGGCTGTCTTTACTTGGAGATGCAGCATTTTCCAGCAAATTCATCGCACTATTATTACAAACTTTACGTCCTCTGAATTTGAAGTGCGTTTTACTACTTTTCTGTAAGTTTTGGAGTTTTACTCGTTGTGCCAGAGGTATTGTATCAATGTTTTGTGAGTGCAATCGTTTCGTCGGCGTTTTCTGTATATTCGATTCAGTAGCTGGACTATGCCGCAATATTTTTCTACGAGTTCTTGTTTGTGGCGAAGATATTGCGTCATCACGACGATAATTCGAAGAATCAGTATTATGAGAGGGTCGTGAATCCTCTTCAAAACGAACATTGATACCAGTATTCATCAATGCGTCAATAGCTGTATCATCGCAACTATCAGTATCATCATCATGATCTGATACAACAGTGACATTTGTATTGGCTGATACATTAAGTACATTTTCCTCAATATAATCTGGATTTCTGATATGCCCAGGTGGGGTTTTCATACCACAATCATCAGCCTTGCGTTTTTTTTGCGGCGTATTTACTTGTACAGATAAATCAATTCCTTGATAATCTTCTGAAGTAATAGAAAAGCTCCGGGATTTTCGGTCAGGTATTGCAGACAACTGTCCACTGTCAGGTGAATCCGCGCCAGCTCTTGTACTATCAGAATCATAACCACTTTCGTCACACCCAGCCAGTCGCATATTGCACAATAAATCTTCTATTCCAGGCCCAAAATATGATTTCCTATTTTTACCCCTTTCGTTTTCATTGTTATTTGGATGAGAGATGAAGAGATTTTTTTGAACGTCTCTATTATTCGATGTTTCTTGTTGTAACTCAGAGACACCGTTTCTAACCTTGGCTAATGTTTCTCTCGCCAGATTTGTACCTTCTGTCGTCTTCAGAATATTTTTGTTTGTCAATATATAATCTAATACACGTTGTTGCTCTTGAAGATTGGTGATAGCACGATTAAGTTGAATTTTTTTCTCATCCAATGATTTTATTTGCGGTTTACCTGAATCGCGTGATTCTCCAAAAGTTCTCAGCGCCCCTTCACTTAATGCTTTTTCCATAGAATAGAGATTCACATTTACAGCTTCATCTTCCCGAATAGTTGTGCTTCTTGGGCTGCTACTATGATTATTGCGTTCGGTCACTCTGAACAAATTACGTAGAGATTCTACTCTAGATATCCTCTTTGGTTTCGGCAACAACGTTTCCATCTAGAAGCGAATTCATATTTCATGTTAATACTGATGATTAATTTTAATAAATAATAAAAATCCAAGTCTTCAACAAACCTTTTCTTTATCGTCCATTGTTCCACAATGGTCCTTTCGATTGGGACTCCAACGGTGTCTCCGTCCGGACATTGATAATAACTCAGAGCTATCAGATCGTTTGAGTTGATCCCACTTACGACCAACTTTCCTTCCCCACGTTGATATACCTATAAAGAGTCATAGAGAAATACAAATAAAGCCTCAATTCTCACGTAAATTATCCCTTGTTTGTATTGTAATCTCACCTTTTCGCGTGGACAGAATTGTACTCGGTGCTGGCATTTTCCTTCCCTCTTCACTTTCATCTTTCTTAGCAATGTCAATTTTCGTATCATTTTCACTCGATTGAGAACATTGAGATTCATCATGTGATATTGATGTAGCTGATACCAACTGTGGACTCGGATCTGTCAAATTTCTCTTGAACAACCGCATTTTGTCTGTAATGAAAAGAAATGAACATGAGATATAATAAAAAAATACGAAACTCAGCAAAAAAAAAGTAGCATCAAGTCCAAATAAAATGTTGAAGGAACGAATAGTTGTGTAGTGATCGGCGAAATGGTTTGCGATTACTTTCTAGGAATTCTACCTAACTCGATATAGTAACAATTTCTACAAACGCAGTTTACCCATGGCGATCGAAGGAGGAGCTCTTTCACTTGCAACTCAGCATTTATATACATATATATAAATATGTATGGTTCGCGGCCTCGACAGCTTTTACGATCTTCTGGTCGGCATCAACTTCTCGAGAATGGCAACTTAACTGGGCGCGTTTGCTGCTCGCGCGTTTGCCTCTACTCGTGAAAGATCGAGAAGGTATCCTGGTATCCAGACGCGCACTACTTCCTTCTTCGCGCAACATCACGAAAATATTTAACCATCATTTTTTTACATCAACTGTTACGAGTTGAAACTTTTTTTCAAGTTAATGGATTAGATATAACAGATAATGTCAATATTCTACGTAATTAATTTGGGCATAGATATTTGTGAAATCTGACGAATGTCAGAATGAATAAAAGGACCTGATGATCGTTTAGATTATTCGATCATGAGACACCCGGTACGTGAACAACGCGAACTGGTCTCAAGTAGGAAACAGATGAGAGTGAGAGAGTGAGAATAACAAGGTGTGGGGGCGACGAAGAGAACAACCGCGTGAGATGTGCCCACGTGTGTTCTCAGCTCACCGTATAAGCACATATCACTTATGTCCCACCTACAGTCGCATGACCACTCCATTTTTTCTCTGTTTAAACTTACACGGAAGTTCATATGCAAATATATATACTGAGTTTATATCAATGACCACATAAATGTACATTTGAAAAGAAAAATGATATAATTTTTCTTTATCATCATAGAAGCTTTAGATGGTAGAGTGGAGTTTTATTAATCTTGCAAAAGGTCGCTGATGATTGAGAAGTATTATTGTGATGAAAAAAAAAATTGATGGGCTTTCTTGAAACATGTATCAAGAATAATCAAGACACTTCATCACAGCAAAGTTGTCTATTGACATGTGGCGCCTTTTGTTCATTTTTAGAGTAAATTTTTTAGATAGATAAATAGAAAAAAAATATCAATCAAGCGATTTTTTATGAGCAATAGTCAAAGAAAAATTGTGGAAACTGAATACTTTCATCGCATTATAAAAAATGATTATTTTTCATTGAAGCCACCAAACTTCTGTTCTATATAATGTCAACATACTTTTATTTCACCTATCATTTGGTTTTTATAACATTATTTATTAATACTGTGGTTTTTATAATAAAAATATAAATTCAGAAAGTTTGGTTTCAGGTGTGCACAACAAACACTCGCGCTTCACACTAATGAGTGCAGCAAAGCGTCTGAATCATCTCTATAGTAAATTAAACTTAGTTCCACATACAAAAATTATTTTCTGACAGAAATAGTTATCTCAACTTCTGAAATTTATTACAAAATTTCTGAGTACTTTGGAAGCTTTTTACAGTTTTTTTTTTAGAAGAGCGAAAACGTCATCAGATGAATTTATCTTATTTTCAGTGAGTTTTTCTCGTTTCCCCTCATAACGGAAGGAACTCGAACACAGTTGCTTATATTCTATCATGTTTTTCTGTTTCCCTTTTTTTTTTAGGTCCATCATTCAATCCGAGAATAGAAATAGTAATGAAGAAACACGCACACATCAGACACGTCTCGATCGCAGGAAGTTCAAACTTCCGGTTGACGTTATATTTGCGTCTATCTTTTCTTTTATATGACACACTGATGGTGCCACACAGAATTATGGTTAATAAAAACACCGCGACAGAAACACATTTATAGCGTAGCACAAGGCTCCCCTGTGTACTGTTTGTAACGGTTCAGGATCATAGGTGATGCAAAATGCATACTACAGTTATCTTACAATTTTTTTAACGTACCCTACAACCTGACTGGCACTAAGAAACTGTTCTTTAATGTTATAACATATTTAATATCGATATATTGTTCATATTGAATCATCCTAAATCCAACAGGTTGTTAAAAATCTTGAAATACTAAAAGATTATATAACTTTTAATATTTTCATTAATTTATAATTCGATGAAACACTTTTTTAATTCATAATCACAACTGGATCCATGAACAGATGAATCTGTGTCAAGACCACCGTCCCCGAATGTTTGGACCCAAATATGTAATTTTTACTTTCCATTGCAGATTCAAGTTAAGGCGAATAAAAAAAGCGAAATTAATGTGTGGATGAATAATATTTACGCAAATAAACTAAACTTTTATCACAATATATGAATATATCCGGTTATAAATAAATGAATTATATCAGACCTATAAAACGAGTGAGTGGTGTTGAAGATACGCATCGTAGGAATCAACACACTCCACGCTCTGATTATCATACTTATACCAATCGTAAACACCAATTCACTAAATTATTCTTTCATTTGTTCTCATGACAAATTAATTCCCCTCGCAAATTATCATTTAGCGATTCTGAGTTAATCGATAATTGATTAAAAAATTTTATAACAATCAATTATCTAAGAATATTTGCATTTCAAAATACTACGTCTCATGTCTTCAGTGTATATTCAAATGAGTTCGAACATTCCCATAAATGGCCATGCTGCTTCACCATACAGAATAAAGGGAAAGAAAAAGTAATAAAAATTTGCTGTGAGGACACAACTCAGAATATTTTTAATGTTTTTTTCATCACTGCTTTCATTGCTATTTTTTTATTCATATTGGCGATTGCAATAGGAAAGTTGGTGTGAAAGTGCTAAAAAATTAGTGTTCATAGGAAAAAAAGGAAAAATATACAATTCTCACAAGTGAGAGGTATAAATTTAATAGTCGAAATACACATCTGCTAATGCTTCGGAAAACCCATACTTTGTGCAAACAATATTTCCTCGTGGGAGAAGTTCCCATGGCTAGGCCAATTCAGGTATACGTATCGATCTTTTCTTATAATCCAACGACAGCTTTTACTTTATCCATTGAGTATCAATGTATTGAATATTCAAGTTTTTGAAGTGATTTTATTTTATGGAACGAGAAAAAAAAATTATGATTTTAAAGGAACGATTAGAGTATGAAATCGTATTGGAGAAATTTGAATAATCGAAGGAAGATGAATAACAGAAAAAAAAAATGGAACGTGATTTGTGAGTTTGTTGACCGCTCGACATGTAGACCCTTTTCATTTATATTTTGATAATTTTATTTTTGTCCATTCGATACTTTCGTTCAATGTCTTCATTTATTTATTTATGAAAAATTATTTGAACTACCTATGACAAATGTGAATATTTTTCTCACATGCCCATTCATATTCTTCGATATTATAATTTGTCTATTTTTGTGTGAGTTTATTGTGATATTATTTATCTCAAGTTCACAGAAAAAATATTGTGAAATTCCAATAATAATTTGTCGAGTCGACAGTAAGTTTGTTCACACAAATTTTCAACGTGTACGAAGACATTTTCATTTCATTACATTGGTAAAACTGTGAGAGATTAAATTGAACGAGTCTACTATTTCTAATGGGCAGTACATTACAATACGGCAAAGCTTTAGAAGACCCTTACACAAACGATGAATTTTCAGGTATACTCCAGGTAATAAATACATTGTGAACCTTAGAACAACGGTGCTATGAACATCTACGGTAATTGTATGCACGAAAATTTTCCCGTGTCTCCTTGTTATATACTCGACTTTACTCCCATTCATATTCTTGAAATATTGAAGATGAACATATGAAATTACATTTGGGAATACCATATGATAACAATTACAATTTATTCTCGTCAGTAGATGCTGGTACAGTAAAATCACACTATAAGTAATCTTCTCTTATAAATTATTCTTCCGCATTTTGAATGCGCATAAGTTTTATTGTCATACGGAAAAAATATTACCGATGAATAAGTCGAAAGAACGTACAGATTTTTTCTTTCTATTATCTCAAATTTCACATAAAAAATTCTGAAATATTTTCTACTTTCTAATACTTTCCATAGTTATATTAATTATTTCCGAAAAATAATTCTACAGAATTGTAAAATTTTTCTAGCATCATTTCGATAATATTAAATAGTTATTAACTGAACATTTTATTTACATTTTGAATCATCAATGAAAATTTTCCCTGCCTCATCAATTGCGATGGAATTAGAATTGTAATAATTCTCAGAGATAAATTCTCAACTTCATAATTTTTTTGTTTGTATTTTCAAGAAATTTCCAGCAAATATTCGTCGAAATGACAAAAATAAAATTCTGTATTTCAAAAGTAAAAATTAATCTTATCATTGTCAAGGTGTTTTTGATTACGACGAATCTTTAGAGCAATTTCAGACTGTAGTAAAATTTCATAATAAACAAAGAAACATTTTTCCATAAAATGAACAAATACAAACAAAGTTTAATGTTCATAAAACCGATAAAAATATAATAACCATTACTATAAAATTTATCTATACCGTGTCTTTAAATAGAATAAAATGAAAATAAAAACAAAGCTCATATTTTCCCAAGAATATAAATCGTAGAAAAATAATTGATATCAACTCACCTTAGTCTAGATGATTTTACAAACACTAATTGTAATCATAATCCACAAACAGTTCTCTTGTTTTCATTCGTTAACACAATATAGTTCTGTTATACTGACAAAAACAAATGACCACACAAATAATAATTGACGAATTATGAATGGAGAATATTTATTCTCTGTTTATATTTTGTGATTAATGATACCATTAAAATATCTGTCGTGTAAGATTTTATATTGACGAACAACGAAGAATGTGTATCCATAGATATAAACGTCCACTGACGTCGGGCCCTCAGCAGTGAATATATTTACACCGCACCGTAGACTACGACAGACTGACATGCGGCTCAAAGGGAACGCGTTGCTGTACACACAATATAATAACTGATGCACGTGGTAGTAGAGTGGGGGGATGGCAGTGGATACACATTCAGGACATTTGGAATACAAAGCTTGCAGTTTCATAATCGCGTCCTACTCCTGTATTATATAAATAATTTTTGGATCTTTGCATATGATGTAATGTAGGATGATGAATTCAATATGAGATATTGTAAATTTTTATTGTGAAATAATTTTAATCAGATTGAAATCATGTGATGAGAATGTTCTTTTTTTCTGTATTTCATTGCAAGTATATTTGCAATACTACAACAATAGTTTATTTTTATTTTTGAGTTGATGGCTTTAAATATGTTGGATATTGTGCTAGGTGAATAATTATTTTTCTTATTCTCTTCCTGTTCATTAACAATTTTCATTGCTGAAAAGAACATTAGATATATAATAAAACATGATAAAAAATATTAGTTCTGCTTTTTTTCAATTTATTCAAAAACCATTTGATGAATCTTTTATTAGATTCTTTCGCCATCTATCAATTTCTGAACGAAAATTATTATAACCAATGACAACGTTGAATGAGTCTGTAAGAGCTTCGGTCTTGTTATGTAAGTAAATCAAAAATGAATGTCTCAATTTTTCATTGACTTTCCCAACTTCATAACAATATATTCATCGAAATTATTAGCACTTATAGAAACATCAAAGAATGTGTGTACAGAAATTTTCTTTGATTTAGTGAATTCTCAAAGTTATCAATTGTGCATTTTATTAACATTTCTGTTTACAAATTTTTTCAGATTATTAGAACTAAATGGAAATAAAATGGATATAAGTTGCTACTGAAACATTGGAGAGTATGTAGCTTGAAGATAGAAGGAGAAAAAAGTCAAAACAAAAAAAAATTCTTCCAGAGAGCGCGAGGAAGCCAGCAGCAGAAACAGGTTCTACATTCATTCACATCGGACGGAGAGAGTCAAGACCTTGGACTCAGCAAAAAGGGATCCCGAGTAGTTTCTATCTACTAACTGCAGTTTCATCCACGTTATATTCACAATAATAAGGTCCAGCAGAGATACAAACGATCACAATATATTTCAACTGATGTTCAATGTTGTAAATTCAATCGCGAATATGCGTAGGATTATCAACGAAATTGTCATGCGTTTATATCGGCGCAGCAATAACGTCCAACATAGGCGAAAATTGTTCTCAATTTCACCTCCATATAATATGTTCTAGACATAATCGTTATCGTTGTGGCCATTAATAATCTAGAATATATCCTTTGCGAAGGTGACAGGTCGCGTGGGTGCAGATGGACATTTGGCACCAAAGAAACGAATCATCATCCCACGTCATGGATTTTTTACACTCTCTACTGATATGTGTATCCAAACACGATGAATCCACGGATATTGAGATTTTTTTTTTTCAATCCTGTCAATGAACATTTGAGTTTCTAAGTCCTGTCATACTTGTATGAGGACTCCCACAAATTTATAATAATCCTCCATAAGCAGCTCATTGCATATATAACACATCAGGCGAAGATAATTTATTGGAATATCTCAATAATGATCATACACTAAAAAATATACTTGACCATTCATTGGATTTATGAAATTCAAAAATATTGTGTCATATTCTCGACTCGTACCTAGGTAAGTCTATTTATCAATTAGTTATTATTCTGCACCAAATGATAAAGTTATTTTATTTCAGAGTTGATTTATGGAAATTGTATCAGGTGAAATTAGTACGGTCAGGTTGTTCCGTGCTCTTGATCACAGTTTGTATCTGGTAGACAGTATAACTCGATAGCTGTATTTCACATATGCGCACATCACCCCATGAGGATGTCGTTGACTTAAAAATTAATTATAATTTATGCAGCAAACCTTGATTCGTACCGTCGACCGATCTGTTACTGTGATACATACCTTAATGTGAGTATATGAATATGGAGTATTTAACCGTCGGATTTACTTCGCACCTACTATAAACACAGTTTTTATTTTTTTATTATTGCTCTCACTATATAATCACTTTACTTTGAACGAAAAGGTATATATTATGCTGCACGAATGTTTTGCAGTCAGCAAACAACTTTTTGTCCGGGAAAAGCGAAAAAGAAGAAAGAAGAATTTAATTAAAGTAATATAATTGTTGAGGATAACAATCTGGTGATTGCATAATCCATCACATGTTCGCCACTAGTTTATATGAATTTCCATTCTTCAATGTTAATTATTACATATAATGGGGCGGCTGCACACATTAGGGGAAGACCCATGTTTACATCCTACGTATAAATTAAGGATCGCCCACTCCACACGCACAATGATGAAAATATAGACCAATTAATAGAATGAAATAAGAGAAGATAGGAGTGCCTAATTATCAATGGCAACTGTTAGAAATCAACTAGTCAAGTAAAGGGAGAGCCATCAACCGCGTCAACGCGTGCCTGTCCCTCGCCCCATGTCTTCTATTTGTATATTTACGGTTTCCACCAGGAAACGTATTCGGAATTGTGTAGAATGTTATTGTAATGAAAAGTGGAAGCAGTAATTAATTATAGCAATGCAATATAGCTCAACGGACTTGCGGTGTGTCACGTGTATTTTTAGCTTCAGTATTTTTGAAAATAATGTCCGTGTATTTACTTAAAAAAAAATAAATATGAAGTCAACGTAATGCACAAACTTTCGTTCGTACATATTTTTCGTCATCGTTTTTACTGTAGTAATGTGTAGATAATGTTTAACGACCTCGTTTTAAAACGATTCTCAATCCTCTCAAATTTTCCCTTATTGCATTACAATCTATTTCAATCACTAGAATCTCGATGCCATTTGTCGAAGTATATTAACGAATGCTGGCGAGCATAGCAATTCATAAATCGACGCGACATGTCATTAAGATAATGGAAAGTCGTTAATGGCGCTTCTCGAAAATAACATTCATTTTCACTCAGGACAATTAGAAATCAACACCATGATGAATCCATCACAATTATTGACTCATATTTCTAGCTGGAGTCTTAAAAAAAAAGTCGTACAATTCATCATAAATAAGTGTGATTGAATATTGAAATTTTAAATTTAAATATCATGTTTTTTCTTCTTCCAATAAATTGAGTAAGTAGCGCAGGATGATCAGTACCTATCAGACGAGATAGACGTAGTGATATTACAGTTGACCTTTTCTAACGTCTAGACTATTGAACTTCTAAGCATCTGGAGGTCGATGAAGTCTGGAGTAGATGTGTCTCTACAATCCTTCTATAATATTGGTAATAATACAGTGCATTGGCACGGATGCGCTGTCATCCATCGTGACAACGCGTATATAATTTATAGAAACCATTTCACAGACCAGCGAATTTGAATTGAACCAACCGGTAGCATACGTGTATTCACGAATAACTCCGTTGGATGAAAAAAAAAAATTCAACCGATATGCAGAGGTGTTCAAGTGTATATTCCTTCATTCTTACAACTTCTTCTTTCATATTATTCTCTGTGTGGTAGCTATAACCCCCGATGGTGAACTGACTTCCACATTATTTTGCAACTCCTTCATTTCGATTATAATGAAACCCCCCATCGTCTTTGTTTAATGGGCGTGAGGGGTGGTTAGCAACGAGACATGTGCCGTCACATAAGTTACAACATAATATAAGGACCACAACCATAACTGAATGAAGACCCCAAATGCTTGTGCCACATGACATTGCTTACATTTGCTCTATAAAGAAGCATCTACACGGTTTTTATGTGAGCCTTATATTTATTATGTGTTTATATGCACTCGGCGAACCGTAAACATTTGATGGAGTAAAGAGAGTCTTTGCTCTCTTGACTACTTTCGAGTATACAGTTATATAAGTTTACGTAGGGGAACATGCACCAATTAAACGTTGGGCCAAAGCACCAAGTTGCTATAGGACTAAAACCGTTATAGACTTTATGTGCATTCGTTAAAGGTAAGAAAATGAAGCCGTAGGTGGTCCCAACTCGCAATTACTTGGATCTATTGTAAATGACAGTTGAATAATTAATCACGACTGATATTTGTTCGCAGTTTCTTGTTGAATATAATTTTCATAATTCTATTCTCAAATATGTGTAGCGTTTTATTCATATAATTTAAGATGAATTGAATCGGTTTATGCGTGGGATTGGTTGGAATTCTTCATGTGCTAAGAATTTATAAGAGCAACAAGTTAATAGGAAAAGTAAGTGAGAGAGTTAGTATGTATATTCCCACGCTGATCAGATGCTTCTCTATAATATACCAATCACTTTCGCTGTTATTCAACGCTTTATTTTTCATATTACGAAACACAAGCATCAGTTAACATGTAGGCAATACTTCCTTAATTGACTTCAGGTCATACGTTGATCTTATACCCTCACACAAAATGTGTTTGCAGCGAAATATGAAACGAAAAAAAAAAACCACCTGTACTTTATTCAACCGTTGAGGCAATATGCAGCTGTATATAATCCCAGAAGTATTGGCTTAGTCATCATGCTGCCAGTTATTTTATTCCAAACTGGAGAAAAAATTAAAAATTTTCACTTTGAAATCATTGAATTTTCATGACATATAAGAATGAATACTAATTTGATATAATTCGATTAAATGGAGAATCAATCACTTGTATATTTATCATTGAAGGGTTATGGAACTTTGCTTGAATGCTACATTTATCTTACGTCAATGCGAAAAGAATATATTGATAGATAATGAAGAATATACGATCAGATTAATTATCTATCGAAACACAAATGTTATGACGTTATTTTTAATTCTGATGGAAGTTCACAATAATCCATATTGTCACATCGCAAATATTGTTTGATATAGAGATAAATAAAATAAACGGAAATTTTTGCACATTTTCAACCACCTGCTCGAACACCTGACACATGCGGCGCACATCTCCGCAGGGGTACTTTTCTCACGCATCCCTCTGTACCCACCATGTTATTTTTATTACCCTCATGTATTTAATTATATAGAAAGTCTCATCATAATTCATTGATTATGCGCAATACATACCTTTTTCTTATTTATTAATGATTATTTACTACCGCCAATACAGCTCGGTGATTGACACATGGATCTATTATTTCCATTGTGTCGCATTGAGTCTGGTGAGTTACTCGCACCTACATTGTAACATGTCGTATCACATTTGTATCTGAAAACTGGATTGCCACATTGCGAACAGTCGAAAGGCATCGGCTACAAATAGAATCAATTTATCGTACTATTATGAAACTTTAATATTGATGAAGGAATCAATGGGGATCAATACCTGATTCATTGTTTGTGATGATTGCAAACATGGCCAATTCATAGAGAATAAACATCCACCAATGGGACCCATTCCAATTCCATATGTAATTTGTGGAACTAATTGAATCTGTGGGACCAATGTCAAACCAAACCCTGGTGTGTTTTGTTGACATCCACCGCAACATCCGTCACAGCAATTGCCTGGTATGCAATCGGAACCTGTTCCAGTGTGCGACGTTTTATTGTCTTTACTTCCTGAAGTATCCGAACCGATGTGATTGTTGATGATATTATTGATGTCAACATTCGTTGTGATATTTGTAATTGGTAATTCTGATTTATTGCAATCACCAGAGACACACTCTGTTTCATATTGTGTAATGATTTGTCGAGTTTCTTTAGTTTTCTTCATACAACGTGTATGGCAATCATGGACACACTTGGTTGAAGTACATTGATCCATTCCACAATCTTCGAAACATGTCTTTGTGTCACCTGATTGGGAAATAACAATTATCGTTGTAGAATGTATTTTGGTATAGAGCAGGAGGTTCGCATGTGACTTTCAAAAAATGAATTTGGGCATCAGTACAAACCTCTAAAGATATTTTTTCGTGATTCAAAAAGGAAAACATTTTTTTTTATTATTCAATCAGATGATTAAAGTAATAATTGAGTTATTCACTGATTCTTTAGAGTGACTTCAACTATATCAAGCAGAAACCGCGAGTGTTGCAGACATCTACTTTGTTAACTCAGGTTGATATTGAAGGCATCATACAATGGAAATTTTTTACGTGCGCGCAATATGAATGAAGTATTTACCCGTGTCATTGTGATGGTCACCATGTCCATGATGTCTTTTTTGACGCTTTAAACATTTGATGTATGTTCTATAATCAGAGTGTTGACACTCCAGTAAAAGTTTATGTTCATCGCTTGATGTTGGATGATTATCGTTTGACAATGTATTTATATCATTTACAGCCGATGATGAACAATCCAACACGAATACTTCAACAAGAAGAGTGACAACGATGAGAGCTCTCCTGTACTTCATGGCGTGGCTTGAGAACTAAGAACTTGTTGGCTATTCCCACTCGAGACTTTATATCGATGTTCAACCATTGCGGTAAATGACCTGACCGTGTGCCTTCACTACCCCGTAGGATTGTTTACCCATGGGATATGGGGCAATGCACTCAACCAATATTTTAACGAGTAACTTTTTTTTACACATATACACAAACGCTAGATCAACAAATTTGCACTGCTTATCTGACGTAAAGAAATTCCTTTTGTAAGCATAAGCATTTTTTTTGCAACCTGCAATATAATAATTATATATAAACTATCACTCTTTATGTAATCATTACTTCCCTTCATTCAATCTCAATTTAACAACTGGATATTGAAATGAAAAAAACTATGATGTCTCATGAAAGTAATAAACAACTAGTTCTAATAATTTTTTTTTGTATATTCGTTTGAATTTATTCATGAAGTGAATGAATTAATGTGGAAAAATTGTTGTCATGATGATGAAAAATGTGATAATGTTATATTTATCTTGTAAAATAAAGAGCGTGTACTATATATATTTCACTGAGAGCTAACAAAGGGATACGTCTCTTGTGCAAAGTTGTTCATGAGTTAAATTATCTCTCAAATGGTTGACTCATATTTTCGTGTCTGAGTGAAGGTGAAGACTTATGCAGAAGAATCTTCGCTTCCTGTAGATTATGTGTGTATCTATCTACATATATTTCCATTGACGTAAGTCGTATATTATATTTTATTATAAATTGTTCTCTGTTTCATTTCAAATTGGAATAACCTGTTCTAGCGCTCGACATATGAATTAATTTCCAACATTATGTAAACAACGAGTGATATATGCAAATGAAAATTTGAATGATAATATAACGATGGAGATAGTACAGTGATGGAGAAATTATAATCTTATTGTGGAATACCCAGTGCATTTATGAATCATGATGAGGAATAATTTGATTCAACGAGAGTTCGATGGAGTTCCTTAGGTTAGGATTCTAATGACAATGATAAATATATCTATTTTGATGTCTATAGAATAGAATTGGAAGATTAATTCGAACACCTTCTTTGAATTGGGATCGTTCAACATTGAAACCTGTGAAAATAATTTCTGAAAAACTTTATCAGACATTGCTAGCATCAACAACCATATTTCGTTTTCCGACAGGATTTTAAAACCGGAACTCAATTGCAAGCCAACAAAACAATAAAGTAGCTCATTAAAATAATATATACCATATAAATATACGATGACTTATACATTCTGTTTTGCTGCGCTCATCGCCTCATTTATATTCAACTCGTATAAATAAGTCATCCGTTATCTCTGCCTATACCTTATCGGATCATACATGAAGAATTGGAAATTTGTTCTAAATTCCCTTCGCTTGAAAAAAATTTGTTCGGCTACCCAATTTATTGATAATAATTTGTCATCATAATAGATATCAATATGTGATCTTCATCAATATGATCACTAGTTGGGATTAACAAAACTATTCAAGTGTATTCTCATCGCCTCTTCATAATAATTAATTTTCCTAATTATTTTTCTCACAAGCGTATGAGGGATTAGAAGGACTCAATACAAGCCTGACAAATCGCTGCTTGCAATAACATTCTCATCTTGTGATGATTTCATTATTTTACTAAATTCAGATGCCATTAATGACAATGAATGATTACATAATTTTAATTGAAAAAAGTGCAGGTAATTTATTGGAGTATTTCATGTTACAGTGATAATTTCTATCAATTTGGACAACTCAATAGTCCCAGAAAATTAAAACAGACATGATGGATTATAATTGATAAAAAAAAGTACAAAAGAATATCAATAGATAGAAAACAATCTTGAAGCGCTCTGTAAATAGATGCGATACGATATGACTACAATCTAATGATGGGGGCCCATGACCAAAGCAACAGAAGTTGGAATAGATGGAGAAGTAGTATAACGGGCCCAGAGTGGGTGGCACGTTCGGCACATATTGTAGAAGTAAATAAAGTCTTTCGGGCAGTCTCGGTTCCCTCAAGCATCGCGGCATTCTCTCTACCAGTCTTGTAAAACGCACGATGGCCGCCGTGACCCGCGCGCCAATGTGTCAATCGTGTTTAATTGTCATCCGGCAAACCGTTCTACGCCCTCAAAAATGCCTGTATCGCAATCATCATTATTACAGTCGCAGCGATGCCGCCGCTGTGTCTTGTGGCTCGTGCGAAACTCCAATTGTCCATCGTACTTAATAATATTCTCAGCAAGAGAGACGATGTGTCGAGAGTGTGAGCTACTGGCGAGCTATAGTTGCCATCAGTGTGAGTTTCAAATACAATAACACTGTGCGCGTGTTTTAACCCGCTCCAAAACAATTCAATGATCAATTATTCACTCAATACGTACATATATGTGAAAGACATTATTAATCATTCTTATTAGTTGTTGATTCGGTATATTGTTGAAAGCATCATATCAGATTGGGAACGAATGATTGGAAATTTATGGAAATATACATTGAAGTACAACATTCTAATATTATAAGTCGCAATTGGAAACATACAAATGTGGGTAACCAGTTGAGAACCGCTGTTGGAAGAGCAACAAGTTGTCTCAGCGATACTAATACTCATGAAATCTTTTAGTACTGTATGTAACGTGGTTTGAACTTAAATCCCGTGACAATTGAGTCTGATTGAATTATATTTTTTGATATAGACAATTGGTGTGATGCGAATTTGAATTCATTTCTTGTCGATAATGGCAAATGAATCAATAACTGATGGCGGAGGGACACCTTGGTACTCCAAGGTATTCACGTGTCTGATAGATCGAAATCGCATAAGTCCAGAAAAGGTTGAATTGCCTGATTGTGATTTTTTCAATGTTGAACCTCGGCGTACACTTCGTATACTCAGGCCAATTCAAAAAAATGATGAATTTTATGAGATACCGAGTGATAGGCCTGAATCAATTAATGAAAACTTCATTTCAAGATGGACAAAGAGACCGCATTCGTTGAATAAATGTAGATGTTCGTTTCGTCAGTCGTCATTAAGAATTAGTCCAGAACGAGAAATGATTTCAGCTGAAATAAATCGTATTAGAACGAGTCTTTGTGAGGCTGAAAAAACTGGTCAAGATATTGATGAATTGGAGAAACGTATCTCAGTCAATCTGAATTGTTTCAATGAGCCAATAATAAGAGACGTGAGTAAAAATAAGGAGGGAAGATCCAACGACATGATCGATGTGAATGCAATCACTGCAAGTAATAATGATGAGTCTGATCTCGTTACTAAAAATAAAATAGTTAAAGATCTCGAGAAATATATTGATGTCCTATTGAAGGAGGTGCTCAATGATACAATGAAATTCATCAGTGATGCTGATGATACTTTGGACAAGAGTCGAAAGACTCTTGATAATCCAACAGCGAAAAATCTTGATGACACTGATGATGGATCTTTGAAAAGCCCTCTCAACATCAGCTTTGCCTTTCTACCTGATCACCATACTACTGATGGTGAAAGGCAGAAAGATATGATTAATACCTCGGAGGAGAATGGATATGTAAATCATGCTTTTATTGGTGGTGCACATGATCCAGATTGTTTGGATTTTGATTTGAGAAAGCCCATTGAGAACGATGAACATCTTGATAAAGTGGATTGTGTTGATTCTGGTATTAACAGTGTCGAGACTATGGAATTCCCATCGGAGCCTGAACTCAGTCTCGAGCAGTCTCTGATGAAAATTATAGATGCAAAATTTGGTAGAGTACCGTTGTCATATAGTTGGGAAAATTTGAATACCCCAAATAATATTGATAAACTTGATGAGAATTCCGATAAAAATAAAGTTGATACCGTTCAAACAATCAAACATGACGATATCAATTCAATAATGTCTCTGAATAAAGACGAAATCGAGTGTGAAGAAAATATAAATGATGATTTAGCTGATTCTAAAACATCAGATCTCGCCGAATTGGATATGCCAATAATTGAGAACAAATTCGATGAGTTGAGATTGGAATTGAAAAGTGATTCGAAAACGTCAACTCTGAATAATGAGTCGGTAAAAAAGATGAATTCCGTTGCTGTACTCTGTGAAAAATTATCTTCGAAACTATCCAAAAAAGGCAATGCCAGTAAGAATAACCAGGATGATCGGAAGAAAAGTGAAAAAATTGATCTAAAATACAAGAAGAAACGTAAACTGGAGGGTGTAGAAATGGAAGATTATCGTGCAACGTGGAAAGGTTGCAATGAGTCTAATTCTAGTTCATGTGACAATGAATTAACGTTTCCCAAAGATTCAGTGGTCTTCCGAAGAAACCGCAAACCTGTTATTGTATTTCTTCATGGATTCGGTTCATCAGCAGAAGTTTTTGGGCATCAGCTTGAATATTTCTCGGCAATGGGTTATCCATGTATTGCGCCTGAAATGCTTGGACATGGTATGAGCTCAGCACCCGATAGATCACGAGACTATCACTTTGACAAATTGCTCAACGATATAGAAACAGTTTTACATCATTACGCCTTCAAGCCAGGTCGAAAGTGCGTCTTGGTTGCACATAACTACGGGTAATAATTTTACATCAATTTCATTAACATGGGCGCGTCAATTGACGCCTCGTTTCTATTGTCATGTTCCACACTCCAAACTGACCATCAATACAATATGCCAGCATAATCTCATAATTATTTTATTCGCGCCGAGTATAATGTGTAGTTGAGAACTTTCTATCGTATATAAATTATAATAATTTCAGTTAATTGGTCTTGGTGCATGAAAGTGTAACGTAAAAGTCAATGTCTGGTTTAGACATGATTATATTGCATTGAGAATCGTAAATTGTTTGAACTAATATGTACACATTGCGATTGAGGTCCTCACAATAATAATGCGAGTGCAGAATATTCTAATTTACTTCGCATACAGTGTTACATTGAACGATAAAGTTTCATAATTATAGCCCACGCCGGATGACATTGTCTATAATGTAGCAATGAAAGTGGTTAATTTTCTTTGGAAATTGTTACAACATGTATAAACATGTAGGTAGCTCTGCTAACATCTCCGTATAAGCACACTCCATTAGTTGAACCCCCTCTGACTATGAAAACGGTAAATGTTTATTTCAATAAAGAAATGTTTCTGCTATTGCTTTCAGATGCAGTTTTGCTACTGCACTTGCGTGTAAATATGAGAATGAAATTCGGCAACTAGTATTGATATCTGGTGGCGGTCCAACTCCATTAGCACCACCGACAACTGAAGGTGCAGGTCAGTGTTGTTTGAGGCTAGTTCTTTCGCCTTTATTGGTATGTGGATTACGACGAGATCTTCTATATTCGGCAAGAGGTCGACAACACCCCTATTGTGGAACAGAGTTGGATAATCAGTGGCCTTCCCATATGAAGTATATCTTGAATGGGATGATTTGGCCGGAGGGTGATTATATTTTTCATAGGAGAATCAGCACACCCACTCTCCTCATACACGGACTCAGAGACCATAAAGTGTCACTCGTGCAGGAATGTCAGATGGAAAGGGTAAATAGTAGATATGCATGAATGGATGAATACATGTTTGAATTTAAATAGTATTTATATGGACGCATATGGATAGCAATTGAGAATACTAATTGGTATGTTATAAATTTCAGACTATACTGAAGGCCTTCCTCGAAGCTATTCCCACCGCTGGTCATATCCCCATGACTGACACGCCTGAACAAGTTAATCACATGATTCACTGCTTTATAGATTTATGGAAGAAGAAAAAATGGTGATTGTTTCATTTCTTCTTATCGAAGATGTGTTAACGATTAAAGAAATTATATGGCTATTAACTAGCAGCTCTTGATGATCTTTATACGACTTTCACAAGAGTTACATTAGTTTTAAAATACGTACTGTTATAAATATTCTGTTTCATCTATTGTACAATCATTGCAGAAGAAGAATTTTTTCTTCAATAACTACACTCATGATTTTTGAGCTCCGATAATTGTGCCAAAATGTATGAAAAATGTGATGAAACGATGAGAATCGAACTGCCGCACAGTCATCAGGAGATTTCACAGATTGTTGATATTTTACATTACTATTTTTATCAGAGATTTACCTGATCGCGAATGTTATGAGATGTACCAAAGATCATTTATATAATGTTATTTTGTAAATTGAACAGTTCTGGATTATAAATTATATTCATTTGTCAGCATTTTTTAAAAATGTCTATGTAACTTTGTTTTCCACACTTGTCGATGATTTTATCATTATAATTTTCATTATAGGTTCAACAGTTTTTGGTTCAATGGGTTGTCAGGTGATTTCATCCAATCTTTTTTCAATATTTGTTTCAGTTGACTAAGCCTCAACGTTGGATTCTGTTCTTTTATTATTGGCATCATTCGTTCTTCGAAACTTGCGTAAGCTGCTTTCATGCGTTTTTCTGGATGGCGGTCAATATCCGGATCCTTAGCGCTATAGGTATTGAATATGTATACATAGAGGTTGATTTGAGTTGTCATAAATGGAAGAGCTAAGTGAGAATAGCTGAATATCTTACCTTAATATCGAAAGAGCTTCGTCAATTCCATGGGCAGTTTCACCTTCCAATACAATTCTATTCAAATTCTCTTCAAGTGGCTTTTCCTCTTCCTCTTTCTTTTTCATTGCTACTTGATTCCTTTTTTCAGTAGCTAACATAATTTCAGCCTTAGTTACTTTCGACGCAGGTTGTTTACCACCAATCTTTATGGTTGCCAATTCTTTCTCCAATAATGCTTTTGCCTCAGCTTTTTTTTCTAATTGCTGTAGCCGTTTTTTCTCGAGTTCCTCCTAAATTATTTGTAAATTTTACTAATTGGGTTTACAATTTCTATTCATTGTCATGAATAACTATTTACCTGTTTCTGTTTCTTTTTCAATAACTGTTTATCGTCATCCTGCCATGCTTTGTCTTCTGCCTCTTGTGCTTTTTTTGAATTTTCAGCATCTTTCATTGCAGCTTTTCTCGCTCTGGCTGCGACAGCCTTACTATTCTCACCAACAAATTTCTTCGGCATTTTGATCTACAAATAGAATTATTATTTGGTTGTAACCATCGCAAAAAGTAATGAAATATCCAGTGAGATGAAAAGTTTCACATCAAATGTTCAATCCAAAGAATGAAATGAAAGAACATCTTATTTAACTTCAACTTAATGACATTGTGCAGAAGAAAATCTTTTGTGTTCTTTACTCATCTTGTCTCGGAAACAAAGATACTCTCCGCTCAACATTCTCTTCAATTTTAGAACTTAATTGCCAAGACTCTATTCCTAGAATATTAATTACGTAAACGATAGTTCAGAAAATTTTTCATCAGCCAGGATTAGAGTCAAATTCATTACAAAATGAAATTTCACTTTTTTTTTCTCCAATTTTTAATCACAGGTTCATCATGCACGCAGAAAAATTAGCGAATATCAAATCAAAATATTCTCTTGGAGAATCAAGTGAAGAAATTTTAACATTTACAGAATACTATAAAAATTTCTACATTCATTTCTCCAATTTCTAGTCTCATTTCTCCAATTCCTCTACTCTACACAAATAGAAAAGTCATTTGATCTAGACCATTACTTTTTAACAATCGCATTGAAATTCTCAGTACTGTCCATTTTGAATTTCGCGGGCATACAGTGTCGCGCGCCTTGTTTATCGCAAATGAAAATTAACCTTGTGCAATAATGTGAGGTTATGTTATGTATCAATATTCGCTGTATCCATGAAAGAGAGAAGTGGGTTGAGAATTTGAGGTTAGGTTGTTTATCAATACTCGGTATTGCTATAACAAGAAGAGAGGAATGGACTTCCAATATTCACAATATTAATTAATAAATGATAAAAATTATAAAAACTACCGCAAACCACTTGGCGTTAGATTATTCGTCATTAATTGGTATTAGAGCAATGTCGAAAAAATCATCCAAGAAAAACGATAAGTTACATGTGGAAAAGAAAAGTGTAAGTTTGTTGATATAATGACAAAATTTGACTCACTCTCGTTACCCAAATATTTGCGTGACGATTTATCGACTTCTTTCATGAATTCTAATCACCGTCTCATTGGAAAAGGTGACATTTTCTAGATCACACAGACGTTTATTTTAGATCCATACACAACCTACGATTAATTTCCCCGAAAAATGAAGGACCCAAATACGCAGACGCACGAAGTCACTAGATTGTATACACTAGGGGAAACATAATTTGAAAATTTTACAATTATGGAATACAATTTTATTATTCATTAGTAATTAGAATTTCATATGAATGAAACTTCAACTATGTGAAACTTTTTTCAGCAATCGCAATCTGGTCCAATAATTGTTGATAAACATGGGAATGTAGTCATTAAAATCCAAGCTAAACCTGGAGCGAAGCGCAATAATATAACAGGTATTGAAGTTGAATTCTATTATTGGATTTTTGAAATAAACTAAAAAGTTATCAAATTTAAGATTGAAATTGATGGAAAAAGATCCAATGTTCGATTTGGAGACCTGACTCAAGAAGAAAGTGTAAATGAGATGCTCAATTCAATTTCACGAATATTGTTGAAAATTTATGGTCGTGATAGGTTAAAATGAGCTTGATCAAATTTTGAAGATTTGATAGAATGATATTCTTCATCCATGTCATTTCTATTGATGAATTAAATTTCATTCGATTGTTCGTTGGACGCACCATAAAACATACTTTCGTACGAAGTGCAAGCAATTGAGATCGATTGATAGTGAAAAGTACCTTTTGACACGTCTCACTTGCTCCGAATCGAATCAATTTTGTCTATATCAAATCTGAGTTGCAAATTTCATTGGCATTAATTCATCTTTTCGTACAAATTACAATTTTTGTGTCTCATTACTTTTCATTGTTTTATTCAGATTATTCTAGATAATCTCAATTGTAGCTATAAATATCGATTACAAACACTTACTCAGTATCAATATAATTACAAAATATCTATATATAGTCATCACAATTGAACACTTCTATATTCGCAGATATCGGTGAAGATTGCGTAGGTGTCGCGATCTCTGCACCACCGGTTGAAGGTGAAGCTAACACGGAGCTCATCAAATATCTCACTGCCGTGCTCGGAATGAAGAAATCAGACGTCTCTCTTGACCGAGTTAGTTGAATATACTTATTTCTTCTTTGCCTACATCATCAATGAATATTTTGAATATTCTATTTACTTGTATGGTTCCATATTCTCAAATAGGGGTCTCGAAGTCGTCAGAAAATGGTTGTAGTCTCTGGGAGTACGATTCAAACTGTTTTGGATAAGCTGAAGGAAGAAATGACAAGTACTTCGTAGTGATGCGAGACATAACTGAGAGTGATGGTTGAAGTATGATTAGGAAGATAAGGTAAGCAATATTGATTTGGATGAATATTAGTTTATAACAAGTTCAAATGTTTCTGAATTAAGTCGGTCATCAACGTGGGTCGAAGCATTCATTTTACGATATGAATCTTGTTAAGTTATATTATATTATTTACTGGTGGTACAATTTTTGGATAAGTTTCGACATAAATTTGTCTATCTGTACATGGTTTTAATGCTGACGCTTGTGACTCTACAAAGAACAAGAATCGATACAAAATGATCAACAATATTCTCGTATGCATGCACATTCATGGATATAATCCACTGTTGAGCACATATTCATTACACTTAAACGTATTTCTATGTTTGACATAATCAATGATAAAAGCGAGGATGATTTAATAGATACGAAACTCAAAAACGGAAATAACAACAAATAGAATAACACTTATTCCTTCAATGCACTTGGAATCCCAGTCGAGTGTTGATAAATTATATTTATAATTCCAATTTTTGAATGAAAATGTAAGTAAAAAGAGTTTAATAATAGTTACAGCTGTATATGAGTTCATTTTTCTTCAACATATCATATCTCCAATCACTCTTGCACTTCAAATGCTTTATCATCAAGCCATGGTCTGAATATTGGTAAAGTTGATGGATAATGAGCGCCTCTTTTTGAAGGTGCACTCCCTGGTGGTGCACCTTCTTGTCGTAGAGGATATGTTGCCAAAACAATTGGAATTTGTAGCTTTATCTCTTTATCCAAACTTTTGGGACTGATAACAAACTATAAAATAGATATAAAGAAATTGAATAATCAACATATACTCATCAAGTCTTCATAAATAAAAAAATACATACATAAACGTGATAAAGGACATTGATTAAATGGCAGCCGCGTAAATTGGTGGGTGGTAATGGTGGAACATACATTTGCTCATTCAACCATTCCTCGCCTTCGCCCGGACGTATTTTTCCTCTAGATACGCTAGCCAATTCTCTTGTCTCACTGGCCAAAACTTTACCCCTACACATGTATTGAATTGTTTCTGTAAGTGATGCTTTCGTTGATTTCATTGTCACCTGAGAATCCACGAAACATTTGCTATAGTAAAAGAGTCATATTTTTTTCTTGCATCTTAACATACTCTTTTAATTTATAATATTGACCTTGCTGCGATTGCTAACTGTTGCTGAAATACCGATCGTCTCGCCGGGAACATAGCCGCCTCTATCAAGACTTACTCGACAAAAGACGGGTCCTCCCGATACGCACGACACTCCCACGCGTTGTTCCACCTCTAATCTGGCTGGTTGCTATACATAATTATTACGTAAACATTGTGATTATTAGATATGTTGAAATACTTGGAATTAATTTAAATTCATTTGCGCATTGCAACATGAAAAATATAGAAATAGAAGAAAAAAAAAAGAACTTACTGCCAAGATTGGCGGTTCGAGATTAAGATCGATAGGATTCATTACGATAAAAACTTGTTGATTTTTATGGGTGAGACCACCCGGCTCGCGAAGTGCAGCTTTACAGTAATACTGCACCCATCCATGTTTTCCAAGGAATGTTGATGGCAAGCCAAGTGGCAGACCCAATTTAAAGGGAAAGCTATGTATACCAGGTGACAGCAAAGATGGGCCCTCACCTGTTATTGAAAGAAAAAAATACGGACAAAATTAGAAAATGTATTGGAATTTACAGTAAATTATAATTACCAGGTTCACCAAGTAGTCGCATACGAAAGTCAATGTAATTTTCCTTATCGTAAACTCGCTCCGCCCGCTGACTCCGAACACGAACAACTCCTTCACCAATTACATGAAAGTGCAGTCCTGATACACTATGAAACATTGCAAATTATTGTTCACGTTTGAATAACTAATAAATAAGGTAGAGTTAACACAAATAGCATCTTCACGCTCACTGTTTAATTATTTTCGATTCAATGAATGCACCGAGTGCATTTAAGTATATCAACAATTGAGAATAAGATGGTAAAAAGGTGTTGATTTTGCATGATCAATTGTTCAATTAAATCATCAACATAATGAGATACACTGCTGAGAAGCTGATGTCTTGAATATCTTTTCTTTCTCGGTGTTGTTGTAATCAATTAGTGTTTTGAAGAATATTCATAAAAATAAATGATATCATTTAACAAGTAGTATTTTTAAATATTTACAATTATATGTAATAAATGTATTTTACCATGTTTCATCATCCAACTCGATGAGTACTCTTCCTGATAAAAAATGCCCGGGAAAGTACAACAGATTTGTATTATCAAATAAAACCAAAAATTTACTCAATTTACGCGTCATTTTGAGTGTTTGGTGTCATAAACTTTTTCAGTCTGCTGATAAATAATGTTTGTTTTACGGTATTAACACCCAGCATCTATGAAATGAGGAATGACTTATTTTTAATCAAACAGATTTATGTACAATAAGTATTGTTGTGTGTAGAATAAATCTTCGCAACACTTACACACACACACTGATGATTAACTGGCACTCAAACGAAATAAATAACGTGAGCCAATAGCTCAACACTGATCATGAGGTGGTACATCAAAATGCATTGAATCATCAGTATATCCTCATGTCACTTTTTATGTTGTTTCAGTTGGAATGGACTCATCTTCATTCTTATTTTTGCAACCAAACCGCATTTCCGAGTTGAACCACAAATTTCCGCATACTAATACCAAGAGAAGATACCAGTTATATGATAAAACAACAATCGGAAGACATGTTATGTGTGTCGTATGCATATATAACTCGCGTGAAGCAGCATGAAACTGCTGGTTTTACGTGAGAGACCGAAGGCCTCGACTCGTCCTGCCCATTCTTGGTTGCGGCTTCACTTTCGCTCCCTACTATCACCTTGACAAGCTATGTTCTCCAATCGGAATGGATATCGCTTTCTCAGGTAGCCAATGGTTACCTTCTTACATGCCAGATATACTTTTTGACTTGTAACTGTTGATGCATTCCAAGCTTTAATAAGATGCGTTTGAAGAGGCAATATCTTCAGTGAATGCGACTAAATATATCTCTATAATGGAAAATGATTCCATAATTTATATAATTGATGATGAGAGTCATTCGTTTATTTTTTTCTGCTGCTACTTTCTACTTACCAATGTTTATTATTTGGAGCTTTGATCACTATGCAATATTATATTCTTCCAGATAGTTACTCTACCGCTAATATATATTGGGAGGAAATCAAAATTTATAATGTGTCATCATTGATATGAATTTGATGATGATAAATAGAAAGTCTGATTTGTACTCGATCGTTTGTCGATGAACAATTAGTACTTGAATGTGATGGATTGTTTTGAGAAGTCCCTGAATCATATCAAAAAATAGAAATTTATGTTTAAGTAAGTCTGGTACATCATAAAAAAACACTATTAAAAAAGCTCTATGTTGTTAAAGTGATTCGATAATATTTAAAATCTGTGCATAAATAATTATGAATGTGCGGTTTGCTGATGCATTTATCCAGGGTATCATACAAGTGTAGCATGAAGCAAGGCAATCTATATGATTAGTTGTGAATGTGGGTTTTCCTTTGCAATTAATTTCTTGCGGTGATATCTAGCGTGACTGATAAATCGGTGTGCTCACAATTTCAATTTGAATACGTCCGCCTTTGTTTTCCTCAATTTGTATTTGAGTTAATATTGTTGCTCAAAGATGGCTGTTTTCTCACCTTGGTGATCTACATTACCGACAGTTCAGTGTATCTTTTAGTAGTAACGATATAGAAGTAGTAGTGACGTGTTGAGAGGAAAAGTGAACATGAATGGAGTCTGAATGAAGTACAACAGCTGACAAAGTGACATCGCAACGTAAACCACTCCAACGAGAATGAGCACTGCAAAGATAAACCAAAAAGAATATTTAAGAAAATATCTTGGTCGTGACAATGATGAGAAGAAAAAGAAGAAGAAGAAATACAGAATAGGACCAAAAAAGTAAGATTTGTATTCAATTTCTTACCTTGATACTTTATTAGGCCTATAATGAATTGTTGTTTTTTAGGTTATATTGATTATGCGAATAAAACTATCAATAAGTGAAAATTCCAATATTTTTCAATTGCACTGAAATATTTGGAGGACACTAACGATAAATAATGACATAAATAAAATAAGATATCTGAAAAAAACAATTATTTCCACGTTAAAGAACATATCAGGCATATTTTCCAGAGTAAAAATTATTGACGATGACGTTGATCTCAAAAATTTACGTCCATTGGAAGATGGTGAAATTGACATTTTCAATTCAACTGAAGATGCCCCACAAATTGCTGGTATTATCGATGAACGAGGGCCGATCGACTTTGGTGATAAAAGACGATGGAAGATCATTGCGGATGATGGCGAAGGAAATGTTGCTATTAGCTCCAGCAACGATCAACGGAATCGAGAGAAGACTTCAGGAAATAAGGAGAAACAAAATAATCGTAGTAATGAGGATTTTTCACCTCCAAGAGCACTAATTGAAGATACAAAGCACAATAATCGCGACTCAAATAAGAAAAATTCTGATGTATCGCGACGGGATAGGGAAAAATCGTCTTCGAGGAAAGAAAATAAAAATTATGGATTAAGTGATGATGATTTATCTCCGCCCAGGGTATCAATACGTGATCCAAAGCAGAAATCTCGGGATTACGATAGGGACTCTGATATTCCCCGACGGGACCAAGGGAGATCGTCATCGAGAAGAGAAAGAAAAAGTTCTGCTCGGAGTGATGATGATTTGTCTCCACCAAGAGGTCCCCTTGAACATTCGGGACGTAAGTTTCACGATTCAAATAGAAATTGTGATGAGTCGCGATCAGACTATGGAAAATTTTCTTCACATAGAAAGGAAAAAAATTATTCTCATAGGGATATGCATTTATCTCCACCACGAGTGCCGAGCCGAGATTCCGGTGCGAAATATCACGATTCAGAAAGAAATTTCAATGATTCACGACGAAATAGAGAACAGTCTTCTTCAAAAAGAGGGGATAAGAAACACATTCATAGTGATGATGATTTATCGCCACCACGAGTACGAGGTCGAGATGCAGAACCGAAGTATCGCGATTCAGATCGAAATTCCCACGATTCCCGTTACCATAGACCAAAATCATCTTCAAAAAGGGGAGATAACTTTCGGACTCATGGCGAAGATGATTTATCTCCACCGAGAGTACCAATGAAGAATCCAGATCACACGTATCGCGATACACATCAGGATACTGATGCATCGCGGCGAAGCAGGGAACCACCATCTTCAAAAAGAAGGAAAAATTGTAGTCCAAACGATGATGATATATCCCCACCAAGACTACCAATGAAAAATACAGAATTCATGAATCGTGATTCCAACAGGGGTTCTGATTCCTCACGAAATGATCAAGATAAAACTCATCGGAATCGTAAATCCAGATGGGGTGATGAATCGCGACATTCACAAAGTCCGCCAATTGACAAAAGGATGAAAAAAACTTTGGACGGTAAGACAGCCGGATTGCAGGATGCTGCGGCACTCAAAGAGGAAACTGCAGCGTACAAAAAGCGAGAAGCTGAATTTTTCAATAAGGTATTTATAAAAAGTCAATCGGTGGAGTCATATAGAAGTTCCAACCATGATAGCCAATAGAAGCCTCTAATCCTAAATGATTTTCATACAATTGCAGATGAGCGCTGAGGTTAGTGGTGTGGGTCAAGCTGCAGTTCTACGTGATCGTAAAACCGGCAGAAGGCGAAATTTGGAAGCAGAAGCTGCATATAAGCGTGAGAAAGAAAAACGTCAGGAAGAAATGGATGCGAAATATGCAAAATGGGGCAAAGGGTGAGCAATCATCTCATTATTTATAATTAAAGTTGAACTAATTTAATAAAACAAAATAAATATGACATCATTTTCTGTTCCAGATTAAAACAAGTTGACGATCAAACTGAAAAATTAAAACAAGATTTGTATGAAATGAGTAAACCACTAGCGCGTTATGCAGACGATGCAGATTTAGACGCACAGCTTCGTGCCGCTGACCGAGAAGGTGATCCTATGCGGGAATATATGAAGCAAAAGCAAATAAAAGAAGGCAAACGAGAACCTGACAAACCGAGTTTTCAAGGATCGTATATGCCAAATCGTTTTGGAATTAAACCTGGGCATCGTTGGGATGGCGTTGATCGTAGCAACGGCTATGAAAAAAAGTGGTTCGAAGCGCGAAATGCAAGGACTGCAATTCAAGAAGAAGCGTACAAATGGAGTACAGCGGACATGTAATGAGTGACATACCACCAATTATAAAACTTTTTTTTATTCATAATAATATACAACACATTTCAATCAATCCAGGCTTTTTCTTCAATTACTTTTCATACATATGTACTAACATCACAAAATCTCCGATTCGTATAATCACTCATTGGATGTGACAATGAATCGAAAATTATTATACGTTGCGAGCACGTTTTGGTAGTAGCGATGCGCGGTTTCGATCGGTTTACTCTTCATAAATGTGTGGATGCATTTGAGCAGAATACTCTCTCAAACCATTGCATATACACAAATATATACATACATATATACATGTGTGTGTGTATGCGTGGAATAGTATATATCGACGCAAGCAGTCGCGACGCAAGGGCAGGGTCGTCGGCAGACGGTAGACGGCAAAGTCAGTACGCCCGCGACGTCGACGGAACATCCATGTTGATCGTTGTAGAATAGTAATAGTCACCGGTAGTGGAAAACTCAGCTCGGTCCATCGAAAATCTTGGTGTCAGAAGTATTTGCTATAAAGATTAAAAAACAGGCATATTAATATATGTACATGTGAGTGTGTGTGTGTATTTATTCATATTAATATGCATAAATTTTCTCATTAATGTTTAAACAAAATTGCAACAGATACGTCCAGTAATAAAATACAAAATTGAATTGACTCATAACGTGATAGTCTATACAGCGTAACAGAAAAGATTCTTGAATGCATTATATTTTTCGCAATTTTTTATAACGACACAGAATTTTTATAGATTGCCCTTAAATATTGCCTTATAATATATTTTCTTTTTGGAAATATTCAGGGCCACAGTTTAAACGTTTTTCGACGTATCACTGCCATATATAATTCACAAACCCGATGTTGATAAGGGACTTTGTGAATTCTATAATATATTTTATGTGAATCATAAAAGCGTCTGAAAACTAACTATATTAATGATATTTTTATTTGCCTATTAATATTGAAAAATAAAATAAGCAGTGACTCATCGGTAATACTTATAAAAAAAAGAGAAAAAATGGGATGCAATACTAGCAAGGAGAGTGTTCAACCAGCGGCTGAAGAGGCGAAGGAGGACATTAAGAATGGCGGTGAGGATTGACTCTTTAAAATTATGATACATGACTTCTGCACGTTTTATCTCTAACTGTTAAAAATATAATTGAGTTGATTGAATTGTCGCCAAGATAAGTTTTCATGCGAAAATTTATTCAACATACACTATAATAAATATAATAATGAATAAATTCATTTTACTGATTGCGCATTGCAATTGGTTGAGAAAATTTGAATTGAAAATATTTCATCATGCCGATATATAGTTAGACAGTGAGTCGACCTTCTGACTTGTCGAGTGAGCATGCAATTCCAGGGTCGCCATTATTATTATATATATACTCGTGCAACGCTATTTCTCGTGTAATTGTTCATCAGTGACACTTCCGTCACTCGATATTGTAATATAGATTTGTTTCACATGCCACAACTTGTAGATAGATAGCATAGCACTACGGACTTGTGCGCCTGTCGTACATTGGCATCATCTCATACATACTAAATTATGTGCACCAATTCATCATTTGAATATAACGAGAGAATGTAATGAAATTACACATATTCTTCTCACTTCAAATTCAATCGTATTTAGTTCTTATAATATTCTCAGTAGCTTACAGAATCAGCCGATCGATAATACTGTTTCCCGTGCTTGTCCTGCGACTCGTCCTTTTATATTTTTTCGCTCATTACTTTTATTGTCTACATGCTGCCACGTCAACAGTTTTCCAATGAATTTTTCTATACTCGAGCTGTTTTATTTTGCAAGAAAGATATTAACTATAATTTTTCTACATTGTATAACCCTTTTATCTGCATCTACAATTCACAATCGAATTCAATTATTCATATAGGTTGATTTTGAGTAAGGTCACCCTTAAGTTCTCAGTTAGTTTGAGTATGAAGTTGAATGATGACTATCGGAACATTACCTGTTGGGAAAAGTTTGAATACCAAACATCTGTGCCCTTGATATCATTAATTAATTTACACAAGTGAATATGTCCACACATCGTTTTAGGTGTAAAGTTTGTTCAATGATTATTTACCATCACCACTTTTACAATTTCCATTTGTCTATACCTATTTTTGTATCGTGTAGTGTTTGCATTTTCGTCAAGCTGTGTAAGTGTTCGTCGTTCTTTGGTAGAAAGAGTGAACAGAAAAAAAAAAGCCTCAACAAAAATCTTGATAAAGAAAACTTCTCCTGACTTTTTTTCCAATTTAAATAACGTTCGTTGTGTATTTTTGTTCAACATGATTAGAAAAATTATTTTACCAAAAAAAAAAGAACATTTCTTGGATTTATTGCCATCAATCAGAAATAGAAAAATTGCAATTGTATATTTATTCTATTTCAAAACAAATCTCATTTTGCTTTATGAATAATATTGAACAACATAAAACAAGGCAGGTACAACAAGGTAAACTTTAATATCGAGCGTAATATATATATATATATTTGACGTCATAAACGTTTAAAACAGTTGTGTTCTCTGCATCTTTTTATTCTTTTTTTTCTTCATTTCTTTCGGTGCAGTAATCGAACCATTGTGCTTATACAAAGACAAATGAAATGAATCTGTCGATTGGGTTTGGAATGCCAATTCTCTATCGCAAATTCATGAATGTGAGAAGATTGTATTGCATAGTTCATTGGGTTAATATACAAATATATCTATATGAATGTGCATATGCAGGAGGTCATTGGACGCCAATCGATTAACAGTTGGCGCCTCACTTGGCATTTCCGTTGAGATCGATCCGTCGATTCAACTTGTGCAAACATTTATGTGGAAAGTCCTGGCGACGAGCATCTGTCTATCTTTTTCACACTAATTTTTTTCTTTATTGGTAGTTATATAATTGAAATGAACATAATTGTACAAAGTGCATTCAAATATCTGATTGTATAGTCTGTATTATGAGCAATTCAAATTTATATGCCACCATACAATGTTGACGTTAGTTGACGTCATCACGCGACTCACGCTCAGTAATCGACTGACTGATATCGTGATTGAGCTGAGATAGTTGTGTCCCAGTTCCAGAAGGCTTTTTCAGAATAGGAATCAAAGTATACGTTCGAGTATTGAATCATTTGTAATTTTTCTTCCAACACTGTCATTTTTATTTATTCTGTTCACCAATTACATTATTGCACGTTGGTTATTGTTTGATGTATGGAAAGATTTATTGAAGGGAACGTCATTAATGATTTGTAGATCGATCGTTGGTTGAGTTGGAGATAACGCGATTTCTAGGAATTTGGGTGAATAAGTAAACGCTTCACATTATATGGTTGACCTTCGAACGAAATCACGAATGTTAAATGGATATTTAGGGTGAGGTGAATTCTACAGTGCGACTGAATACTTTCACCTTGTTTGCATGCTATCATGTAGTTACATTAAGTGGAAATATCTAATCAAACGAATGAGAAATGGACCAGTAAATAAAATCCGGAGTTTTATGGGAAAAGTATTACTTTTGGAAAAAGAAATGAAAGAAAGATTAATGAATTAACCCTCACATTTGTATCACGATGTATTTGGGAGTACCTTTTGTTCATTCACCTTCATGTTGATGTATCATATTGGGTTTCACAATAAATAATCAAATGTTTTGCACGCTATGTGATGATGAAATTACAATGAGTTTCACGAAAATTAATCTGTTGCTGTAGTATCGGATTATATATTATGGAATGTTCACAGGGACAATTATATTTAGTTTTTTGGCGTGAGTATTTTGGAGTGTTACAGTAATTCCTAATGCATTTTGCAACTCTTTCAACACTTTTAACTATTGAAATTTCTGTTCGTAATTCGACTCTACAAAATGGGTTCTCTCAGGAACAGAAATGAAAATTTGGCATTTGAAATTGTTACCAAAAATCAATCGTATGTAATAACGACATAATAATCTAACCAACAAAGAATTGGAGATTTGAGAAACTTCTGGAGTAACGAAGGTAATGAAACAGTACCTAGAATTGGTGAAATGACACAATGAAGTTAAGAAACTTCTTGTCAAAATGCTTTTATCATCATTCAGACACCACAGCCTTTTTTTTATAAGTGAGAGATTGAAACTAAGAAATGTGAAGTAGAATTTCCAGAAAATACATATTTATTCTATGAACTCAGAATTCTGTAAAGATGAATTCATTATCCTCAATTGTAAAAGCTCAGACACATTATTTGCGCAACGAATTTTTTTTCAACAGAACATAGTAAGATTTATTCGTATTTTCAACCCCCTGTCTGGGAAAAAGGGGTGTTATGTGTTTACTATGTATGTTTGTCTGTCTGCTTGGATCTCTGTCTCCAGCTTCGTATTTGTTGAACGGATGTCTTCTCCTTTTAAATTAGAGACTATTCTGCCGAGAAAGTTTTTAGATAGGTAGTACTACATAATCCCTTCACTGCACAGTGTATCAGCACATTCTATATAAAGCGAGTCGACAGAATTCAATGCGAAAACTTGTCTGGCGGTTTTGTTTAATTTTTAATCCAGTTCCTCAGGCGATGGTTCCATTAATATTGTGGTGGATCTTTTATTCAAATTCACCATCGTAGCGGTTTGATTCGAAATCACTTTTAATCCATGGTCGTTATTTTATGTAACTTTGAAGGATTATAGTAGATATATTAATAGAACAGATTAACAATTAACAAGTGGGAATATAAAAAGTTTATTCAGCCAAGAGATTCCACCAACCTGAAAAGTCTGATTCCATTTCTATCATTAGTGAAATTACGTATACATCCCAAACAATTTTGTGAATCTAGAAATTGTATACCTTGCAAAGACGAATGAATTGAAGCATCAAATACAGACGTCGCCGCGCCTTTATTTAGATATGTAATCATTCATGTATACTTCTGATCTCATGCTAACGTTATATGTTCAATAGATTCAAAAGTCTCATCAATTCCCATCTACAATTCTCTATGAATCAATAAAGACATTGAGAATAAAATGTTGAAAAGCTCGACCAGTTGACGATTCAAAGTTTTAAAAATACTGTTGGAAATACTTCTCCTATGGTGAACTTGCAAGCTACACAATACAGTGACGTATATCCAGCGTGTCAGTCCAAAATTTGGGGGAATTGAATCGATACAGGTCCAACTAAATTGAATTCATAAAATATCAAATCAACTCTAGAACCGAAGGATTGAACTATCGAATTCCAGCACAACTGATATCTTATCCCATGTCAAATTCAATCGCTTCCTTCCTTTTTACAATCTCACAGATAATTATTCACAAACTAACACCAGTCGGTAATGCAGTAAAAGCTCACCGAATAAATAATATTTGTGTGTGCTTTTCACTGTATTATCGACTGATGAGAGGATAGGAATTTTATGGCTATGAAAAGCTCGATGTTTATGCAGCGAGTAAGTGGAAGATACCTCAGCAGTAGAAAAACACGTTTCAGGTAAGACTGTTTGAGGTGAATATTGGTGCGATGGAGTGACTTGTCAAAAAGATCAACTGTCACCCATATAATATTGACATACAACTAACCAACCAGCGAGTGTTCACAGATAACGATTAATAATTATGTGAACTCTTACTAGCAACGTCATATAATGCATCTAAAAAAGCTTTCACAGTGAATTCTCTCATTGCTCCAATATATTTTCATAGCTACTCCAATTATAGCACTGGAAATCCACTTTTGGAACACTTCAAATTCTTCTTACGTTAAATAATGATGAGTTCACGACACGAGCTTCATAAAAATCTACTCGAATACAAAGATGGTTCTACAATAAATTACTTCATACAGACACTAGAATAAAAACAAAATTGCACTGAATTCCATGCAAATTCTCTGAATGGTTTGTAGATATAACTCGTGTACAAAGTCAATATAGAATTTGGGAAAAAATTCAAACGGTGTGTGTACACATTCCTATATGGTGAATTGAGATTAAAAAAAATTCGAGACAAATTGTGGAATTCGACAACAATATGAACATAGTATGTATGTATATATGATTGTATGAGTTCGTGTATGGAGTGTTGTGTACATTCCAGCGAGGCGAGCATTCACAGCTAATTCGAATCTTCCGCCGTTCTCTAAAAGCTTCGGTAAGCGCGCGATATAACATTAATGGTCTTTGAACCGTAACTCTGTTGCGAGACTCGTCGTTTATATCACCACGACTGGCACAATATTCATTGATATCTCTATACAAATTCAATATATAAAATATATTTGTCATGCAACATATCTCATCTCATGAGCAATTTATCATGACATAGGCATCATCTACGCAAGAATTCACATTCAATGTTTCGATTATTAATTTATCAAAGATAAAATTGGTACAATGCACGATCAATATTCATTCCCAGTTATATTTTATAGTTGTGCGATGAAATGAAAAAGTATTGATATAGATAATGCAAGCTTTTCAGTTTGGATCTCCAAGTATTTACATGAACATAAATATTGACCCGAATCTCAAATCGCAAATAGCAATAGTTGCCATGCACTTCATACAATATCTAAGAAATATAATAATGATAATAATAATAATAGTAAACATAAAATATATCTTTGAACTAGATGACAGTATGTACACATCAGCAGTCAGAACTATTTCGACAGTGAACAATCATCAGAATTTTTTTTTTTCTGCATAAAAATAGTACATTTGTGTCATTTTGTTTTCAAGTTTTCACATTTCTTTTTGATATTTCAACTATAAAGCTCAACATTCAGTGAAACAATAGAAAATATGAATAAATGTATGCAAGTCTGATGTAAATTCGTGCTTGTGAGTATCCCGACACAAACAAGTAATAATATTTTTGTTTGTTTTGGAAAAAAAAAATATATATTTATATAAAAATTGGATATTACTGTAAATAGTCCATTACTTTTGCACGTATTTTTACATAAAACGATTTCCAATATACGAGATGGAAGAAATGAAGTTATACATAATGTATAAAACGAATTTGTCACGAAATTCGAGGTGTTGGGATATATTTTAGTGGCGTTATATATATAGATATGAAATTACTGTAATAGAGCACATAAAGTTAATTGAGATTGGAATTTGAGGGATCGGTTCGAGCGCCATTCGTATTGTCCAAGTGGAAGTCAACGGCTTTGGTCAGGCCAGAGTTGTGGTACACTACTACAACTATTCTGTTAAAATACATGTATGATACACAGTGTTATATGTACACACGAATATTCTTCTCGTCTTCACTGTACGAACGTACTTATAGAGACAGAGTCGCAAACTCACCGAGACTGCGTGGCGTGCGCGCAGGTTTGCCGCCCAGTTATAAAAGGGGTTGAAGGCACCCGCGTCGTGCCAGTTGCATGTCGGAGCTTGAAATTAGGCGTCGTGCGCAGATTCTCCAAGTTTATTCCGAGGTGAGTTCCTCTGAAGGCTTTTCATAATGATGTTGAATTAATATATTTTGATATTATTTATATTCCATAATTAAAATATAAAAAAGTGTTATAATTTTTAGTTTTTATCCATAAATTGTCATTTTGTTTCATAATTATTATTACAAAAATATAAAGCTACAGAGACACTGGAATATTTACTTGATAAAGTTCATTTTATTGAAATATGCACTGAATAATTTGAATTTTAAAATGGATCATGAATACAGATACGAAATGTTGATTTTCATAGCTCAGACATATATTTATAAATATTTAAATTCACATATTGGATCTTTATGAAATAAATTGAAGATATTGTAGAGTATTTTTTTTTTTCACTTTTTTTGCTATGAAATTTAATTCAAATCATCAATTAGTAGTCAGCATGAATTAAGTTAATTCACATGGCCTAGAAAAGCGTCCCCGCAATTCTACTTGATTCGCACAGTTGCCATGTACAGATATGTATATACAATATATGCATATATATATGTATATATGTATTAAAATGTATGTATAGTGTATATATACATACAGAATTAGGAGTTAGTATAAAGTGACGGTGATGATATATTATATGTGTATATGGAATTGCAAAAAATAGAAGAAAAAGACTCCTCACGTCCATTCTACAGCGCTCGAGTTGGCAAACACCGCGAAACAATGGAGGAGTGAAGCCTATTGAGTGTGCGAAAAGAAAAGAAAGAAAAAAATTGAAATTGAATGGAAATTGAATATTGCCAATGGAAACAGTGACTAGAGAGTTATTTTTATAAATAAAATAAATCTCGAGAATGAATATCGTGACTCTCTCAATAGACAAAATAAAACAAAATTAATTTCATCGTTTAAATCGATTATATATTTTTTCGTGATGTTATTCAGATATTGTTTCAATAATATAATTGTAAAGGATTTTGATTGATCCAACACAAATATTTGAAAGGTATTTTATAGCAGATTTTCTCCATGTCAGAGTGTGATGGCACGAAGAGCCTCTCCTATTATTTTTTTTTTTCCTCTCGCTTTTTATTCTCGTCGAGTGTTCCTAATTGGATCGGTGTCGAATACATTCACACTGAATTCTCTGCAATTCAATTGTATAAACTTGTCTATAGCTAAAGAAATCTTTCGAATACGATGATGGCACTTTTTTTTCATTGATTATTTTTATTGTTATGCGAAGCATTTATTTACATAGTGTTGATGTGGACAATTTATGACAGCAGTATACAGTGATTGTAATACCTCATACTGTGTTATATGCGTTGTGTGTGAATCGATTTGCCCCTGATGTGTGTTCAGATAATTAACGTTTCATTAAACTTTTCGACTGATTGCCTCATTATATAACTAAACATTTAATCACTACGTGATAATAATATACCAAGATTTTGTGTTGGATAAATATTTGCTTCGGAATTGTAGTGAATTAATAATGCAATGATGCACAATCTTCATTAATCCCCAACCACAAAATGCTAAGCTACTATTTACTCGTTGAATAAGTCTCATATGATACATAATATAGCAATCAATATTTACTTGCTTGAAATGGATATATTCTCATTGAACTCTAGTCATGACCGTTGCTGTCCATCGATTCAGCAAATAACATTCGTATGCTCCAGATCATAAACTCACGATTCTCTTTCAACGTATTTTGCCGCTGGCACTCGATCGTGTTGCATAATTTAGTGGATGATACCTGATATGCACATCAATGTGTTCAGTAGCGTACGAAAATGATAATATATGTAACAACTGTCTCGGAAATTATGACGGGAAAAATAAATAGTGAAACATGAAGAATTATGTGAGAAGCACTTGGAACTGACATGACAAATTTACCAATGTTTCATCACGTCAGTTCATATATGACGTTTAGTTTATGTAAATTAACACAATGTCGGTAGATGGTTTGACTTTTTTAGTTTAATTGTTAAAGATGGGAACAAAGTGAAACCATTGCTAACTTTGTAACGACGGGAAAGTTGGATCCAGCAGGTCTTCAATACTCCCTTGTTTCTCATCAAATCATCACTCATTCAAACTATACAGTCAGTCAACACCAATCATGACAAGTTATAGAGAACAGAGAGTATTTGACGTGGTTAAATACTCTAGCAACTGCATTTATATTAATCTTACATAAGTATTTAAGAAAAAATAGGAAAAAATAATGATGAAAAATAAATTATGCTGAGATTTTCTCGGGTTTTTTTTTGATTACGCTCCAGTTCTCACTATAAAATGACTAGAATTATATACCATATGTATAAAAAATCGATTTGTGAATGAAATAAAGTACGCGTTGGTAGTACAGGTACATGAAAGTAGAGTGATATTAGTTTGGAAATTCATACAGTATCGATCGGCCATATACACCAAGCAACTTGCACTCGACATGAATGCCACATGCATCATCTACAATTGGATTCATGTGCTTCAGAAATTCCTGTACACAAATTTTGTTCTACTTAATTTCAAAGAATAATTCCAATCTATACATTCATTTTCATTTTTCTGGTTGAATTGCCAGGCGCCTCAAAGGCGTCGGAGCTGGAAGTACTTTTGCCACTATACTTTTGCCCTGATGTAATTGGCAAACGCTGGCCATTGGAGGCGTTCCAAATTAGCGAGCAATTCGCAAAGACAACCACTATACATTATGAAGCCATTCAACTTCAATCTATTTCTTTCTTATTTTATATCATAATTTTTCCTTTTTCACTTGTACACAAAAAGAAAATTTTAATTTGTCGTTGATTCACAGTGAATAAATGAAACTGACATGTTTGTTTAGGACATAAAAGTGTTGACTTTGCATGACATTTTTAACGTTATACAAACTATTAGTTCTGTTTGATATTTCATCATGACATAAAACATGACAGAAAAAATGATAGTAAATGAAAAAAAAGTATTCCAATTAAATATATGACAATTGATCCATAGACCTTGCAATGGTAACTTGAAGCCTTTTTACTTTGCTACAGCTTCTAATCGCGATATACGCCAGGTATTATCTCACATGGGAATCCACACTAACAAAGTTTAATCGTCTTCCTAAATCCACGACCTGTGAATTAATCCGTCTCGCCACCACCAGCCGTATATAATGCAATACTAACCCTTTTCAACTCATGAAATATTAAGAAAATTATCTTGGCTCCCTGGACGCGAAGCTGTACTACAAAGAACCATTCTATAATGAATAGTATATTTGTGGCCATTGCCAACACACCACTACTTCTCTGTATCTGAATGTCTCCCATGGGATTCTTTCAAGATACTATAGAGATGTGCTTAGACCTCGACATCCAATATATTTAATACTTTTCATTGTGGCCTTCACCTGTGCAGGATCATATATTCAAATATTCTTCTTTCCCTATTTTTTTAAAGACATTTTACCATAACTGAATCCACAATTGTAAATATATTTCAATGATTGATGTAATATTTCCAAATCTGATTTACATTTTGAAGAAAATATCATCTCAAGTAGGTCATTGTAAATTCGGTGAGACAAATCGAATTACAAATATGTTCTGTAAACGTTGTTGGAAGAATTCTTTTTTTGGTTTCTCATGTGTTGAAGATTTACGTTGGATTTATGTTGAATTGGTTATAAGAAAAACTTTTGTCTGAGTATCAAGTGATAGATGTGATATGATCTGAATTTGTGTCTTACTAGCAAATCTAGTATCAATAACTGGATCTGTCCTTGGGCTAATTCAATCAGCTCTTTTTTTATATAGTCAACGAGTAAAGTCCTGCGTGATGAAATTGCTTTTAGGTAGTTCAATCATCAGACGAAATATTGAAAATCAATTTCGATTTTGAATATAATGTCTTCGAATACATATTCACTTAAGAAACAAATTACAAAGTAGAGTATGTTGGATTTCTGTAGAGAAAATTAAATAGTGAATGTGCCATTAAATATCGGCATATAAAAGAAAGAAGATTTATCACCAATCGTAAAAATCTGATCAATTTATATGGATACATTTCTCAAACTGAATTGCGGAAATCGATTTCAAAGTATGGAAGGGCTGTAACGACCAACGAAGTAGAACAGGAAGAATAAAGAAGCAGTGTGCCATTAGCTTAGTGGAATAGCTTTCAGTGAGTTCGCACGAGTTTCTAAAATGCTGTACCATTAACCTTCAGATAAATAATTATCATTGGCAAAAGCCAAAATAATTAATAATCCTTTGCTCTACAGCGTTTGGAAGTCAAAACTTTGCTTTCCAACATTCTGTATAATGCATAATGTGTTTCATCTTTGTATGCTTGTATGTGCGAGTGCATGAATACGTATATAGATATATCTACATGCAATTGTTTGTGTAGAGGGGTGATGAGGAGTGGTTGACTCCAACATATACTCCAAGCTAGTTTTACTTCATCGCCTCTTTGTATGTTCAAATTCACCACTGTAATGGCTGGAACAAACAATTTCTTATCAGAATTGAGTTTAACCTGGGCTCCACCTTCATTTACATTCAAATAAGCATGTACACAAAGATATTCTCACATACCTAGTGATAAAATACTCCGCCTATTATACGAAATTGCTCAGGCGATATCTTACATGGTTTCCTAAAACTAAAAGAAAAAAAAATTAGTAATCAAGTTTAATTTCTGTCAATGATAGTTTCTTATTTCAAAATCATTGTAAGAATATATTGTGAATCCAGTTGAGGTTCGTTGGGAGTGATTGCAAATTGTTGAAGAAAAACATCACGTTGATGAGATGGAGAATTTTTTTATTTTTTTTTATCCGGAAAATTTCTATCTCACGAATGACTAATAGTAGAAAAATGAATGAGGGCATAAAAGTTGCACTTTTTTATGTCCAAGAATCTTCTTTCTTTTCTGCATAAATTTATGGATGTTATGAAACATCAAATGTGAGTCCGTCGACAGTAAAAAGTTTTATAACTGACCGCATGTCATTTTTGTTAAGTGTGATTAATTTAAATGAAAATTTTCGTTACTGAGAAAAAAAAATGCGCGTAGAATAATATTCACCACTCCCT
This sequence comes from Meteorus colon, assembly GCA_030523085.1. Taxonomy (NCBI): domain Eukaryota; kingdom Metazoa; phylum Arthropoda; class Insecta; order Hymenoptera; family Braconidae; genus Meteorus; species Meteorus colon. The sequence continues at coordinate 85,752 of JAPYZH010000108.1, read as the reverse complement.
CAACAACTGAAATAAATACAAAGGTGTTTTACAAAAGTGACAGCAGTTTTCGTGCACGAATTATAACGGTCTGATTATTCGTTTACGAGTTTAGACTGATGCTATATTTTGCGGAAAGAAGAGACGTGAATTAATTAAACTTAAGTTTTTGCAAAGCGATTAAATGTCTATTGCACAGCCATTTCCTAGTCTGTGAAAAATAGTATCATCACCAATTTTTAGCTTGTTGGTACGACATGTCAACTACTTCAAATCCAGAATTTTATACTTCAAGAATATGCAAAAAGAAATTCATGTTCACGAACTTTTACCGTTACATTCTCCCTTGAGACAGTTCCGCCAGTACATCAAATTAGTCAATACCAAACTCTATGAATTTTTTTCATTATATATTTAAACGACCGTGGAAACGTTGAGTGCATATTCTTGCATGTTCTACAATAGATTATCATACGTCTAATAAATTTTTGTTCACGAAGCTGAAAGTATAATTATCGTCGAAATCCCAATGCAGTTTAGCTGTACATCTCGCAGCTTGATACCTATCGTTTTTTTTTTTTTTTTTCAATAAAATCTGTACTAAGCTTTTTCACATTTCCATGCAAACTGTTATTTGGCTTTAACTTGATACAATGTTCGAGGAGTTAACTGTCCTGGCTTTTTTCTTCTCTGATAACATGGAAGTTTCGAGGACGAAAAAACTTCACATGGAGCATTAATTAATGAGCAGTAGAATATCCAATGTCACGTTCAAATTAATGAAAATCCCAACAACATTTTGCATTCACTGATGCGTCAGTGTATAATTAATAATAATGATAAAAAATCTTCAATAGATCTACTTCATAATATCATAAATATAATTCATAAAGGAAATTAAATTCAATCAACCTTTTTCTTTCTTTGATAAACACCAACAAAAAAATTACAAGCTCGTACTGAATTTAGAAAATTCCATTGAATTGTTATTTTTATGCCAATTTTAATCTCAACAGATTCCTATTTGCGATTCAATTGTGAATATGATACGCAATACTTGATACGCGATAGCATACATTATTCATGGAAGGTTCGATAAAGGTGAATTAAATAGAGTTGATGGTGACAGTTGATGGCGAATCACAGTATTCTCTTATTGAAAGACATGTAACATAGTCGAGATATTTTCCCTTTGACTTATGCAAATACAAACACAGTCGTTATATATATACTGTCTATACATCAATTCTATACCAGTTCTATTTGCGTTTATATCATGTATGCATTCATTGTAAGGCCAGACAGGAGATGATTGACACATACCTATAAAGTTTGATGAGCATGACTTGTGTTACACGCTAGATATGTATTTCACGTTTATTAGCTGAGCAAACTCCAAACGGTTACATGTGTTGAAGAATAGATTTTGTTGATCAGCAGTGAGATCCATCTGACTTTGTTTGTTTCAATATCTACTCTCTGGATAGTTAGATAGCTGCAATCGAAGCAGAAATATAAAAGAAAGAAAGCATTGGAATGAATAAAATTGGAAAAGTGTTCTCTTGTGTGATTATATTCAATTCACGTATGAGGTTGTACGATGGTTTTTACTCTCAAGAGACGAATTCACCGATGCAATTTCAACGATGCTGGGCAATCACTATTACGTCATAGTACCATTTGATAAGAACATTTCTGAAACGTGACTGAAATCCATATAATTCAAGAATCCTAGTAGCAATGTTTGTCGATGGTAATTTGAATGCATTTCAAGACTTTATTTCTCCATCGCAAACTTCCTCATGGCACACTCGATTCTGAATAGATTCTAAACACATTTATGAATTCATTGTAAACCATTAAACTTTCATACGATATATTAATTGTACATTCTGTTGACAGATATTCTCAAACCAGTGGAATCAAGTGAAAACGTAAACGAAAACCAAGGAAATACCGACGGTGAATCAAAAAACGACAACGAGTCGACGGAGTTGAGTGAAAAAGAAAAGGAGGAAGCAGCTACGAGAATACAAGCGGCGTTTCGTGGCCACCACGCCAGGAAGAGCATGAAAGAAACGGAAACAGCATCGCAGCAAAAGCGAAAAGAGGAAAACGAAGCTGAACCCACTAAGGAACAGCTCCAAGAAGAATTTCGGGCCGACGACGTAGGTCAGTTGGAAGAACTCTACGGAGTATAGATCACGTTGTGATGATACAGTATCTTTCGTTTGATCTGCTTTTATCGATTCATGGCGGAACACCAAGGGAAGTTTGGTGTAGTAGATTCCTTTCTCTATTCCTAAATTGCAAACTCACTGGAGTATATCATTAAAGTATTCCATTTAATTTCGGAAAAATCATCGAAGATGAAGTGAATAGTTTTAAATTGATAGTAATTCATTCGTGTTTATCATGGAAACAAGTTTTCTTACTATGGTGACAATTGTAATTGAAAAAGAATTATCATGTTAGAATGATGCACAGTCACTGTGTTCATTGTGTTCCGTTTTGTCCTTCTTTATATATTACATCTCTCGAGGCCATTTTAGTCGTTGCATAACTTGATTTATTCCATTTCACTGAACAGCTATCTGCTGAAATATTGGACTCTTTGAAGATCATTAGACATTAGTTTTGAATAGAAAAAAAATGTTAGTGACAGAGAAGTCTTTCATTCGAATATGAGTAATTAATTTATAACAAAGATACCTCCACTGAATAAGAATTAATATCAATCTCAATGTAAACTTGATGAGCATTGCACTGTTTCTGTCCAATATCATATTTCTTCTTTCAGTTGAATTATCTCATTTGTGTCTTTTGAAGAAAGTTGAGTCTCATCTTGTGCAAGAACTTACGTTTGAACTTCAATAACATTGATAATGTGCAATATTTCCGAGTGAAATCTTGAGGGGATTGTATCTAACAAACAATCGAACTCCTAGAACTTCATTCATTTTCACAAGCTTTTATATAACTTCTTTCATCCTTTGTGGTCAAGTCTTGTGATCCAATTTATGCTCACTCATCCAATTTCATCGCCTTCAAACTTTGCTTGAATACGTAGTCCTGATGAGGATAAAATATTTCGATAGATTCTCTTTTGTTTACAACATTTTCCTTTTTCAAAAAACCAGAAGTTATTTCATTTATCTTTAACGATTGCGTTTATGTGAATTAGTAGGTTTGTCACCTTGGTGTTCCGCTTCGATCGATCTACCTGTACAATAATAGCTTCATTCGTCTTCCTTATAATTTATTACAGAGTTGTGTAACGCCGCGACGAAGATTCAGGCGTCATTTCGTGGCCACATGTCGAGAAAGGAACAAGTCTTGCCCGGGGTGGTTAAAGCTGGCGAGGATTTTGTTGAAAGTGCGGCATCTAAAATTGAGGAAAAGGTAACAATAATAATCAAAACATTTATTTGGTACATAAAGATACGTGTTAAGATTATTCTATCATCAACATAAAAATGTTACCATGTTGTTCGAAAACTGTTTTCTACCGTCGGACCATTTCATATCAGCAGTTGTATCAAACACTATCGCATTACCAGCAGTTCCCTACTATCAGTTTCGTATATAATATATTTATACAAACAACACAACAACAAATTTGAACATACTCTTTCAATATATATCGACTCACTTCCGTAGCACGCCAGTTCATAACAATTCCCTGGCCTTGTACGTTACAATATTGGTTTTGTTTTGAGAGTGTAGTGTTGAGTCCATGGTCAGAGTACGGTGTAAATGTTAAACATATACTACTAACCCTCGTCAAAAGCTTTTCACCCGTAACGATAATAAATATCACGCAAGGATCAATACGAAAATATCAATATGAAGCTGGAAAAATAAAAGGAAAATATAATAACGGGTCGACGAAAATAATTTTATGATAAATTGATCGCTAATGTTAATATATCGTGTTGAGTTTCAAGACAGCCATTTCGATGAGACTATCTTACATCACGCGACAAAAACAGTATCGTAATTGAAATCAACCGCTGTCTATTGCTATTGATGTGGAACTTAATGGTGTCAAATATACAAGAGTACAGACATACAATTTACTAAAGTATTTCCAAATGACATAATTCATATTATCTCTTATTGCACTGTAACATACAATTTTCCTATTGCAATGATGATATAAAAAATGAATAACATATTATGAATATCATAGCATTGAGAGCAATTGTTGATGTTTTAAACATCCGTAAAAATTGACATAGAGGTTTCTATATTGCAAAAGTTCTGGCAATGGCTCATGGATTGTGAATAAATATTATTATATATTTGTTGGAATGAAAGATAAAAATGAAACAAAAATGAACGTCACTGAATCGCTGAAACCCGTGCGATAGCAGTTTGTAGTCTCCGAGGGAGCACACCGGACACGGATTCACATGGATGGTTCCGGATAGAAATATATACATATATTTATATATGTCTTCATGAAGTTGGCACGAGAAAATTCAAACTTGAAATTTTATATCTGTCCAAATATTTTATCATTTTTGGCTCAACAACGGAATCATCACTTGGCACTCCTTGAAATCATTCTAATCGAATAACAATAGTATTTCTCAATCGAACCTTCTTATAATATACAACTTTTATACACGAAAATATTTATTTGATCAAAAACTAAACACGTCTATATATTTCACAATAAACGAAGACATAATTCAACATATTTTTGCTAACGCTGTATGTATTTGAGAATATCGATAATGAAACCCAGAATAATATGCTCAACAAATATAATCCTGCAAGAAGTTCCTAGTTGAACGTGGGTCGACTGCATTATGTATATGTAGTTATGGGCACACTTATGTGTGTGTGTGTGTGTGTGTGGATGTGTATGTGTTTATATTTGTGTTGTATATTCAATATATGAAGTGGAAGACGGGCGATTGAGCGAAGTTCAGATGAGAAAGGGAGGAAAAACGTGAGAAGCATCACAGAAAATTGGTAGAGAGAAAGAAAGAAGCTTAAAAAGACAAAACAATATGATTAGATGGAAAAATAGATGGATCGAAAATAAGAAGAATGGAAAAGAGTAATACTATTCATACCTAAAACCAAATGTTCATCTGTTTCTGTATTGAAATTGTTTTGGCAAGCTTTGCCTTATCTAACAAATATATACCCACGTTATTCATCTGAACTCTTTGAAATGCTACATAAAGATAGTACTCTACTGTAACTATTTTTCATTACATGTGATGAATATATTGGTAAACAAATAGTCAGATCTAATCATATCGTTCATAATTGGAACAATTATCCATAGTCTTGATGATACAAATTATTCCAGATTCTTTGTTGATCGATGTAGCAAGCGTAGCAAATTGATAATTAACAGATGGATTGCATTATAGTTAATTGGGAAAATTCATTCAGTCTCATCAACCACTGATTCAATCACGGCGAGAAAGAACATCGTACATCAATTCATCTGGGTATTAATATGTCCACAGGGGATATATCCACGTCCGCTGACAAACATATATTGTACATGAACACAAAAACAACGTAGTACATACTTCCAGTACTTTTTCTTTTCAGTATTTGTAACACGTCAACAATCATTCAAGAACATTTGTCATACGCCACGTTTTATAACTTTATTATTCTTTCTATTTGTTCAAAGTTTATTTGCAACAAACGCCTAGTGTGTCACAAATGCTCCATATCGTGCGGCACAACTTCGCTGTGCAGTATATGATAATAATAAAAGTAATAACAACAATAATAATATTTACCTGACAAACTTAACAGTATAAGTGACCAATAGACTCATGGCACGCTCGTATTTGCCACAAATTCACTTGTGAACTTGTGAAAGTGACTAAACATATAAGAATGAGCTTTGTTGAATAAGTTATGCCCCAGATAACATATGCAGCACGAGTTATCGGTCAGCAAAAGTAATTACTTTCACATACGGTTTATGTACTATTATGAGTATGTGAATAGTAGTTGTGTTTTCACATACGTTGATGCGAAAGAAATGGAAAGAGATTTAATTACCAGGTCAAGTGAACCATTATCATAATAGTTTCTATTCAAATTGGTGCAATTAATCTTAACACTTCATTCCAGAACGTAAAATATTCCATGTGGTAGAAGTTTGGACATAGTGACGGTGGTGGTGAACCGTGTGGGTAGAACATTATTGTCGTCAACCATTTATATAATAATGTTCACGTATATTCTTTTCTATTTCCACATTTTTATTTTTTTTTTCTCACTCTCGGTTCTTATCATCCTTTATCCTTGAAAAGGAAATTAATCTTAGTCAGCATGCTAGATCAAACTCTCAAAGCTTATAGCTGGCTTGAAGGACGACCAAACGAAACTCCACCGTTGAAACCTTGAAAAGAAGCGATCGAACGTATGTCATCTACCATGTACTTGTATACATAGGTGGTATGCATATATATTTATATGTATATACAAACTCTACTTGAGGGTGGCTCTAATCCATCTTTCTGCTGAAATGACATTGTCATGTGTAAAGAAAAATTCTTTCTTCTTTTCCTGTTAGCTGACGTGTGCAGTTTGCTATCAATTGGATGACAAATTATATATCCCGTCTAGAAGTACACACGTGTCATAATTATCCTTGTTACACTGTCACTAAAAGCTTCCGGCGATGGAAATATTGAAGAGTGTCTAGGATGGTGCAAACGTTGACTATTGAAATACATATGTCCGCGTGGTTAGAACGTCAATCAGCAGGAAATTATAGAGGGATCCAATATAATGACTGGTGATTGTCATGGGATCTGCTGATTACCCTCGTGGTAGATTACATAATGTGCATTGTGCTGCTTCATCTCATGTATTCATATACATCGTGCATATAGTATGATACGAATATGACTTGCGATTACTTATTTGGCCTCAATGAATTATGCAATTTCATATTGTGGGAGGTATATACATTATCGTTTCGTCGATAAATGATAAAAATGAAATTGAATGAATGGTAAAATTGATGGCGAGGTGAAATGAACATTGATAGAGTGAACCTTCAGCAAAATAGAAATTGAAAATAATCTTTATAAATTTGTTTGATGCAACAAAAGATATATGGTCACAATTGATGAGATAATACAATTATTGATCACAATTGATTCCACCTACATTTTCAATGATACCACACAGATGTTGAACTCTATCTCTGTATACCGATGTGACCATCAAGTTTGCGGATTGAGATATATAGGTAGGATAGTTACGGTCACTGAATTCCATGTCGTCCATTAAATTATCGCATCGTTTCATCCACATTGAGTTAGAGTTAATCACATTTAATCAGAGATTGTATTAATTAGTTGCTAGCACTTTTGTCACTTTAACGATTGAAACATCTTATAATTTTTAGTTGAAACATGGAATATTTATTTTAAAGTCGACAAACGAAACCAAAATAGATGAGTTGTTGAATCTCTGCTAATTAACTTGATTAATCTTGGAAGTAAAATCTGACAAGGTTGATCATTTTGAAGACGTGTATAATAACTGATATAAATTCTCATGTTAAAAAAAAAAGAACAGATAAAAATAATCTTGACATCAGTTGAATTGTGGTTTGAGGGAAAAATTTTGAATGACACAGAATGGATGAGCAGCATTTTTGTGGTTGACTGGACATAATCGTTAAACTTGTGTCATATACGAAGATGAATAGAAAAAAATGACAAAAAAGTAAAACAGTGAAAAGTGAACAGACCGACATTTTTGGTATGTGAGGGTGAGGTAGAGAAGATCGTGGCACTGTGTGACAGAAGTTCAAATCAATTTCCCAATATTCGAAGTAATCCGAGTGACTCGACGAGTCAGACCCTACAGAGTTTCGCAGCTGTGGCAGATATTCCAATTGAAGTGGTTGGCATCGTGTAATAAGAGGGAAGAAAAAGAATAAAAAAAGTTGGAACTTTGTGTGAGTTGAATTGGAGTGAATCATGTACATCTACGTAGTCGCAATAATAATGTTAATTATGTACAAAAGCTTTATTGATTCTATCAAATCGACATGTTGTTAAATACATTATGTGAATAACATTGGCATGCATTTATAAATTTTTTTAAATGGATAGGGAAAGCACGTCAAGTGCATGAACTTGTTCGAGTAAAATATAATGCACTAACAATAATCGACAAGGTTCATTTAAAAGCCTCTTTTTAGCTGTATGATTGGAGAAAAAATATGGTTGATATTGAAAAGGATGACAGCAGATGAAGAAGCTCCAACCATTTATTCTTTCATTTTCTTGTCTTTTTTCAAAGTAAAAGTAATAGACATCTTACACTTCACTGTACCACGATATGAGAAATATTCTCTCGTGAGCGGTCGTAATAAAAGCTTTCGAGCTATATGACAGGGCTATTGTAGCGTAATAGAAGTGCATTTGATGAGGCATGCGCGCAGTGTAAAAAGTCGTAAATTTACTAAATATTATTTAGATAGAGAGATTGTTGGTCGTTTTCCCAAGAGTCACGCAAGGATTTTAACCAAGAATGTTTACTGGGCGTCTGTTCATAGTGTGTAATTCAAATTTGTTAAAATTATGTTTTGCCAGTATGCTCTTGGTGTTTCAGCTTTGAAACATTAAAACGCCTTCAGTTGCAACCTGAGGTTTTATGCCAAGGCTTTCCACCGCGTGGTTTCACTACAGCATCTACCAAGAAATTGCTTGAGGCACCTCATATTCGTCGCGTCAAGTTCTCTATACACTTTTCGTTTAACAGTTGTATTATAAATGCGTGGCAGGTTTCCAAGAGCAGTCAATGTTTTATGACTATGAATTCGTCTCACCTATCGTATTTTATTGCTCATAGACGATTGTCAAAGTATATATTAAAAAAGATAAAAAATCGTCGTTTCATGTATTTACGAAACAATTTATGAGCAATGAAACATCGTTGAACGATGGGTTGATCGAATTTTTCTATCAAATTGATATTTCCGTTCAATTTTTTCATCTTATTTATGATCATCTTTCTTTATTATTATTACAGTGGTATCCAATTATCACGTTAACCTAGTGACTAATCCTCCTTATAGCAGTTATTTATGATTAGAAACCTTTACAAATGTTATGGTGTGATTCACATTTACCAGATGAGAAAACTTGGCGAGAAAATTCTACAAAATTACTATAGCAGTAGGTCCCAGTTAATTTCACTTGCTGTGTCTGTCTGTATATCTGTATATATGTGAATATATCTTTCGCATGATGGGGTGGCTTCTAATATTTTCTCTGACTGTGTATATGTGTACGTTGGCCATAATCTTTTCCACCGAACCACAAAACCCCGAGGCCACCAACTGAAATTGGTAACGGTGATGAATATCTCTACTTTTTTTTTTCGTCCACAATTTACCACAGCTGGAAACCACGTCCAGTAGAATAGAAGCTGGATACCACATAACAGATGAGCACAGTACACGTGGTGACATGACACTATCGATGAACAGAATGAACCAATGTACAGTAAATGGGCCGCGGCACGTAGATATCCGACACACTTTAGCTCATGCTTCCTCTTTGGGGTGTTTTTTTTTGCTCTTTCTTTTTCACGAAATACACGCGTAGCGAAACGTGACGAGAAACGAAGACCACTTGGAATATATATTACACCAAAGTGCCTTGTACATTGGCAAAAACTCGCTGACAGTGTGATCAAAAATGAGTTTGCTATTTAACGTGACGTTGACGATAGACGTGAACACGATCGATCATGTGTATCTAAACAACTTACTACGTAGCAATTTAGAAGTGGCAATGCATTGCAATCAATTATGTATGATGTGTCAGTTGGTATGAAAGAAGTGTTGCAATTCTATTGAGGCATATACTCAAACCAAATTGAAGAAAATGTAATTATTTATTTTTACCTTTATCTTTCTCTTCTTTTATGTGTTCAATTGAAACAAAATATCAGGCACTGAAAGAAAATATCAGTCTAGAACCTCTTTTGATGAAATAGGAATAGTCAAATAAATGGAAACTGAAACGATTTGTTGACACTTGGTGAAAAGTTTATTGAAGTTTTCATCTGTATGTATATTTAATACTTGGGGATTTGAAAATGAGGCTCCAAGCAATGTTGTCGACTTGTCAATACAAATGACAACGATGAAAACATTGATCTAAAAAACAAAGCTCAATGTGTTTCTGAACAAAAGAAATATTGGGATCACTAAATGTAGCTGTTCGCTAAAATTAGAATGTTCAACATAGTACATTGTGAATTCAAGTGTTTCATTTCTGTAATCACTTCTGAAACACTTCAAAATAGTGTTCGTGTTAATCTCGTATTGAAAGATTAAAACGTTTCAAAGTGTTTCAAGAGATACTACAATATGTTCACATGAACATAGTGAACGTGTGGTGGAAAAAGGTGAGGACGTTTTAAACGATCCACTAGAATTTTGGGTTCGCTTGATGACTGTTAAAAATTGAACTTGACATGAAAAGGACAAATCGCGCTTGGTATATTATTTCGAAATCAAAGTAGTCCTGATTGAGATACAACAAAAGTGTGACAGTAGCGGAATAAATCCTCATACTTTCACAATTCTTCCTGGATTTAATATAATATTTCAACCAGATATCCATTGAAAGCACAAAGTGCTCAGTACTTAAAAAAATGTTGATAAAAAAATGAATCTATTGTTGCCTAATGTCACTTTGATCACTGAAGAATCATTTTTCATGTCTTTTTCAAACTTTTATTCTATAAACGATGTCAAACACCGTAGCACCCTTTTAATTAATATATCACACACATGGAGAAGTGTTCAATGATGGTTGACGTGATTAATCATGAGTCATGAGTTTCACTAAACATTCATTGTGTATACTGAACGCCTTTGATAATACTGTGATTCACCATCACCCATACTTGCCTGATATCCCCTATCATCCCTTGCAGTATTATATATAGACTCCCCCAGGTCTGAAGTCACCTTTATCGCGAATGGGTATATGAAATAGGTATATACCGGATAGTGATGTGAGATCATAATACTTACTTACGGAATTGCCTCATCCAAGTCATCCTCTCGTTCATGTTATCTTCATTGAGACATTGCAGTATATTGATCCGGTCGAACATAAACTCTCGTATTCTGTATATATATTGCTAAATTTCCTCGATGAATTGAGTGGGAGAATGTTGGTAGATAAATTTGAATTAAGAAAAACATAACGTCTTTTGTTGAAAATACGAGCGAATTTAAAGACAATTCAAGATTTTATTCTACAAAATAATTGCAACAGAGTAGATATTATAGATTCACATCGAGATAATTCAATGTATTAAGTAATCTTGTTAATGGCTGTTTTCTGCTGATTCGAAACAATATGAACCCCCAGGAGTATCCATGTTGATAGCTATACATATTATATAGCAGCTTTCAAGACGATGGTTCGTTGTGCCAAGAGATTCTCATCGTTCATTTTTTTTTTCTCTTCATGTTGGTTGAAAAATAACTCACGCTCCAGTAAACGGATGTATGTGTTTAAACACATATACGAATACATATTGTTCGCATGGGAAAATTTTATGCGTTTTCACTGTGTTTTATTTATTCTTTCATTTCTTGAAAAATAAAATTTTATGCAGACAAATGGAATATAAACAAGAAGTCTTTGTGTATTTTTGACATACAAATATATAATTAAATATTTTTGCCGTGTGATATATAAATGAAGATTTAGTTTTTCTTAGAGAGTGCATTCTCTAGATTTATATTGATGCATTTCTATCTCATGAAGTGAAGAAAATAATGAATTATCGATAATATAAATCCCTGGACACTCATCTTTTTTTCTTGTTTTATGACATGCCTACACATTTATGGGTCGCATAAATTTTATTGGTATATATAGTGGTGGACATGCGACGACTCGGCCGATCTCACGGGACCACCTGAAAATGAAACAGTGAATCGATATTGCGAGCTAGCGAATGCGGTCGCGGAAAGCGTTCGGCCGCGCCCCTGTGAGTGACCGAAAAAAAATAACAAAAATACTGAAGTAACAAAAAAAAAAGGGAAAAATATAAAGCCAGCATGAATCGCACTTTTTCACCAGTTCCATCCAGAAAATGTTATGGCCTAAATTAAATATATATGTATATGAATTGGCAAGATGGTGTAAAAAGGTGTGACAAAAATTGAAAAGATACTTTAGAGATTTAAAATTTTCTTGGAGACATGTCACGAAGTGAAGGGATAACACGTCGTTACCACAAGGTTGAATTTAAAGTTTTTGACGCTCATCTCATGGAATAAAAATAAGAGAGAAAAAAAGAAAGAAGAAATGGTGACAGGATCATTTATCACACAGATGAAAGAATGAACTTTGAAGAGAATGAGAATATTCATCCGCCTATAGGCCCATGAATAATAAGTAATAATAAATGGCATCTTTCTGTTACAAAGTTCTGGCAGACAGCATAAACGCGAGTATTATGATTGAACTAATGATACTGAAAAGGTAAAACGCCTTAGGGAAAAATGTGCAAGGGGTTGAAAAATAATATTTTTTGCTTTTTTTCATGTGCACCACACGTTTTCCTTCTATTATGTCATGAATGCTATTTTCCAACCATTCACGAAATGGAGTGTAAATACTCATTGTTCATGTAGTCATTTTATAATAATATTTATTCTCGTATACAATACAATTGTGTTCATTGTTGGTATCATACGATCAATAGAAGATTGTGAAGTATTCTTTTGTTTAAACAGTTGCAATAAATAATACAAAAATATGATAGAGTATAAGTGAGAAAAAATAATTTTAAGAGGTTATGTTTCGAAGAAAAGAAAATAGTGATATTAATTATTCCAGAAAAAGTGTCGGTATAATGCAAATAGAGCGGCACTGTAATTGCAATTTATAAGCTTTGCAAGCTCTAGACTTCTTTCTTTCTTCTTCTAGGCATTTGAGTCTGGTTCGGACTCACGCGAACCCTCCCGTCCAGTTACTTGGTTAAGTTATAATTAACCCTAAAAATAGTGGTAGCAACAATATACAATATGTGCCCACTTAACCTATATTTTCCTTTTCACTTATCTAAGTATCCAGAAGAATAATGCAACGTTTTTGCTGGTCATAATTTATATATATATATATATATATTTGCATTAACTTTGGATAATTCGAGAAAAAGTCTTCAGTTTCAAGTATAAATATATTGTATTTCAGGTGGACGATGCCGTGAACGAGTTGGAGGGTATCGATTTAACTGATCCGGATTTGCATAAAGCTGCGACGAAAATTCAGGCAAGTTTCCGGGGTCATAAGGTTCGTCAGGATGTAGAGATTCCAAAGAAGTAGAGAGGTACGATGGGGAAGAATGCAAAGCGACACAGAAGAAGGTAGTGACGACGTCGCAAAGTTGCAGACCAAGCCCATAATTGGGACGGACATGCAATTAATGAACTTGAGTTATTTTCCCAATCTTTTCGTTTTATATTGACGAAACAACCTACACCAACTATATTGTAATGTAAATTCATCGTGAAAAAATTGAAAACAATTTGGAGAATATCTCAATTTAATGACAATTAGTTGGTTGAGTTCGTTTCATTTTTTAATTGAAAATACCAATGCCTCGTCGAGAACACCGAAAGTTGTAAACTGTTTTGCTTCAATTTGATTAAAGTGGAATATACGCCGTCAATATGCATTTTTATGTCTGCTCTGCGATCCCTTATTGGATTTTATTCCATTATTTATATATGTATATGTTTAGCCTTCTATAATTATAGATAATAATGTGTCCTGTGCTGTTCGTTCATTGTGACATTTGTGAACGGATGGAGATGATGCCCACGTAGTTTTCAACGATGGGCCCCACTTTAAACATTTTAGCACTGATTTATTTCTATATTAATAATGATACAATTAACATTAATAATTATTAATAATAATAATTATAGATACATACCAATAGAGAATGATATACACTGTAAGGATTAACAACAATTAAATAATGCACATTGAAAGGTAATAAACAATAATAAGTCAAAAGAAACTAAAAGGCGAAATCACAATGGTATGAGAGATGTGGCGAGAACGCGGAGTCGCAGTTCGAAGTTTTTTCGGTTTTTGTAATTACGAATTGAATGAGAACGTTTATTGTGTGATGCACATTACTATGGAGCCAAATTAAGTGAATGAAAAATGAATTTCAACTGAAAAATAATATGATGATTGGAAGAGTATGTGCACATATAATCGAAACGAAAGAAGTTCCACAGAACTTGCAACATTCGATAATCATTTGAAAGTTTTACGAACAAAATTTTTCTATTTTTATTTAGCTCTTGTTTTTGACAACTTCTACTCTTGAATCGCAGTTGTGATCCAAACTATTTCTATACGGTATACATACATCATATATGAATTTAATATTACTAACAAAAATTGATATATTCAGAAAAAAAAAAAAACTTTCGAAACTTCTTTTATTTCACTGCGCTATAAAATAATTCAAATGCTGTATGTTCCTAGTGTCAGGCTGATGTGTGCCTATAGGTATTAATAAAAAATTTTGAGCAAGGACAATGAATTGAATAAACAATGGAAAATAATATATTTTCGTTCTGGAGGAATTGAATTTATTTGAATTAGCTAAATGCATGAATTGAATATATATTTGCGCATTCGTTTCATCGATATATTTATATATTCAATTCGAAAAATATATACATATATGTATAATAATCATTGGAATGAAGATTGACAAAAGTATGCTTCAATTTCATGATGAAAATTTTTTTTTTTTCAATTATTTTCTGGTCTTAAATTTTATTTGCGTCAGTAGTGCATGTGAAAACGAAATAGAATATACAGAATTTTAGTAGCAAAGCTGCAAATTGCTGTGTTTGAGCCATATATATATATATATATATATATATATATATATGTAGATATATATATGTGTATGGATGAACAATTAATTGGGCTTTTCAATTCGTAATCTAGTCTAGTATACTTCGAATTGGTCAATAATGAATGCGAGCGCCGTTTTTAGCAGGCCTAAAAACTTGAATTATATTATTAAATATTGCTTCTTCATATGCATTAATTTACTATAAAAAAAAACACAAAAAAAAAATGATTCATCGTATAAAGTTGCCCCATGTAATTACCAGAAGAACCAAAATTCAAAAAGACAAAAAAACCGATGGGAAAATCAGAAATGCATTATGAATTAAAATGAATAGAAATTATCATGCACCTCGTCTGTAGATACGCATGTAGGATATTTTTTTGTATTGCTATAAAAAATGATTTTCATAGTTGAAATGTCCATAAATGAAAAAAAAAAAACTCGAATTTCATTGATAGTTTTCAGTGAGGAGTATTCTATAATGCTTCGTAGGCAGCTGAAAAATATTTTCAGATAACTAAATCAATTATCGTTGTGGAAAATGCCTATTTTTAGGTTAAAACCTGTTAATAATAATGCTAATAATATCAATCGTGCAATAATTTACTTCAACAATCCATATAATTTCTCCAAAAATTGATATTCTTTTCTAAAAAAAAAAAACAATTATATAAATAATCTTCACAAAGTGGGAACAAAATGAAAGAAATCAAATCAGGTAATTACAAAAAAAAATTGTTCATTTCTACACCCACCACTAAATTTACATACTGAGCGATTATAATAAATTTATTCGTATTATCTTGAATATTCTTTAATCCTATTCAATAAATAAAATGGAAACAACAGGCATTTTCTACGATAATTGAACTTAACCAATCGATGGTCAAATTAATTACGCACCTTCTGCGGAGCTGAAAACTATACTTACATATATCTATATTTGTATATGTATATACATAGATATATATATGTATGAATTATACGTATATCTAAAAGTGCAACAAAATTACTTATAATGTTCAAGGAAAAAAAAAACAAAAACAAAACAACTGTGAATGTAATCAATCAATTTGAAATAAATATCCCATAAAAAAAACGAATAAATGTTACTCTTACAAATCCCTTTTTTCATATTTCAATTAATGTGTGCGCCAACGCAAATGTTCGTCACAAAAATAAATCATTACACAGATGGCAGCACCAAACAGCTCAAGTAATTGAAGAATCGATACAATGTTTTGGCAGCAGAGTCAATTGGGTTTCACTATTCACCATCTCCAACAAATGTGATTCCACAGTGTCAATTTGAGGCACGAGAGTTAAAGTACACAAATAATTAAGGTCAAACATTGTTTACCCCATGAATAAATTAACACAATCACTTCCATCACGTATCTCCATGTCATCAACAATATTTAAATTGAACCAATTTAATGAATGACACTACTACAATGTGATAAATATATCTGAGAAATTGAATATTGATTGATGATTTTTATATTTCAATGAAGGAACATCATGAGTCGAATGGGCAAACAATATTATTGTGATTACTGCGATAGGTCATTTAAAGATGATGCTGATGCCAGAAAAAAACATCTTTCAAGTTTACAACATATTAATAATAGAGCTGGGCATTATAAACAGTTCAAAGGTAAAATTTTTAACATAGAATGAAGTAAAATGATTGATTTTATAATTCATTATTGTCTTTTTTTGTTCTATAGATCCACAAGATATATTGACGGAGGAATCTGGAAAGATTCCATGCAATAAATTCATGAATTTTGGAGACTGTCCATTTGGGAACAATTGCAGATTCTCACATCTAACACCTGCAATGGCCTGGCACCTTCAAAGAATGAGTAATTATATTTTCATTCGAATAATCTTGATATTGATTTGCGAAATTTTATAAACGTTATAACAACATTGATTTATTTTTCAAGTTGCATACAAAGAATCATTGAAGATTCAAGAAATGAGCAGTGAAAACGTTAATAGAAATGAAATAATTGAAGAATTTTTCCAATGTCCACTTATTAATGATGAAGAATATGGAGACAATGCAATCCAATATCCAATGTGGACTCTCCCATCGGAATTGATGGATTATCCAAATTTACCACCGTCACTGTGGCCGATAACACCTGAAAATGTAGTGGATTCCAATTTTGCCAAATGGGGAGCTTAACAGTGAACAAAAAAAAGGGGAATGCGAATGAGAGATAACTTGTCATTAATTATTTGCGTATGAAGTGCAATTGTTATTATATCCGTGATATTCATGTTCTCATATTGTAAAATGCGGTCATATGATGTCCTATATTTTCAATTTGAGCATAAATATTGCATGTGAAATTAATCATTTACTGTGATTTTATACGAGGACATGAAAAATTCTCCCAAGAGATATATTCAGTTGAAGTGAGATCTAATTCCTCTCTCAATCTTCAATTGTACTTCATATAAAAATATGAAACATAAATTGTTTCATCGAGACATTTGCAAATCATGATTGCTCCATCCTCGGTAGTGTTGGCTTGAAAGTCTGACATCATGATTATAATCAGTGAATCGGAAAAATAATCACGACTACGTTGATTGAAATCTCACCTTTACGACCTTTTAATATTGACTCAGAATAAAGAAACGTGTATGACATCAGAAACAAAGGTTCCTTCGTTATCTTCATTCTTCATGAAGATCTGTAGCAAATCCTACAAATTCTATAATCCCAGAGCAAATCTATTCCGTTTCCCATGTACCTAATATGATTTCCACGTTTCTAATTCCTCTCTTCCACCTGCTTAAAATCAACAAAAAAATCCTACATCCTTCCATATCATTTCCTTCAAGGATGGCAGAATCATATTGGGCCAAAATATAATTCATTACATATCAGAAGCCGAGAATATCGCCAGTGCGATGTGTTATTGTACGGATTCGCCATCTAGTGACGAATTTAGAGAAAAATAGTTCGATTATTTCCGTAATTCATCGACAATCTCCGGGTTGACATCTGCTGTATGACGATATCCAGTTATCCACCCTGCCTCTCATATCCCTTCATCCACATTCGTTCTGTCCGTTGAGATGCGATGTACAGACACAGTGCACACAAGCAAAACTCTATAGTATCACGTAGCTCGTTGCCACGATCGTTTGTTATATATTGTGTGTTGCTATCAACTCATCGGCCAATAATTCACTTTATAGATAAACGAAATAAAAAAATATCATCCTAACATAACTCATTGTCCGGCATCATCTTCAAAAATTCGCGCGCATCTATCATGATTATCAAATTCCATACATTTGATGATATTATATTGAATGAAAATAGTGAATTGTTGAATATCGTGACAATGAGTGTTTGAAGGTACTCGCGGATGATATATGTGTATATATATATATATATGTATATTCATCTCAGTGAATGCCGGTTGATTGTCTCTTCATCGATCAACGTTAAACATCTTCAATTGACTTCTTTTTCATCAATTTTATCTTACTGGTGAGTTTTTATTTTAGGATATCCTATTTTTTTTTGTTCATTTGCCAATGTGTTGAAATTAATGCAATTCATTATTATGATTATGTTAACAGCTGAATTTTTTACGTTTGCAAGGCGTCTGTGAAAATTTAATCACTAAATTAATTTATACAGTCGATAAAAGTGATTATCGAATTATTGAATTGATATTTCAGAATAGAGTAAAGAATATCTACCGGATATTTGATCCTTTCTCATTGATCAATTTCATATAACTCTAATCAATACTTCAACATCTGATTCTTTTTCTTCAAATGGAATTTATGTAGATAGTGTAAATGAGTTTTGTTAAATTTCATATTTATCATGGTAAATAACTTTGATTAGAATTAATGACTATGTTGTAATTGATAAGAATGCATATTTTATGATGTGTACTAAGATTTAAGAATAGTTATGTAGTAAGCAACAAGGTTGGAACAATTGTGCTGAAAGAATGAATGAAGAATATCAGGATTTGTTATTACAACATAGCAGCAAAACAAGTTAAATTATTCAAATGCCAATTCGCCCAAAAGTGCTCAAGAGTTTTCCAATGATAATGATTATTAAATATCTTTCATACAGAATAAATTCATGTTTATAAGAATGAATTCTGATAAGTATCAATTTTGATGTGATACGAAGTAATGATGCAAGAGTAAATAACGATGTTATATCAGTAACGATGTGGATGAAATGAGAGTACAATTATGTATTATAACGTGAAAGCACACTCGATCTCAACGAACTTTCGCAAAGTGTTTCCAATTGCGGAAACAGTTTAAGTTGCAATGTAAAAAGTAAACTCATGTGTAGTTTCATTAAGTTATTATGGTATGTGTATGAGTGGCAGAGAAGCTGGACATATACGAATTGGATTGGAATTATTTAATTCTTCTTTTTCTGCTTCGCCTATATTTTCCAATTGTGGAATATCTCTGTATATACTGAAATGTTACCCAATTACCAACACGCAAGGCTACACCATGTTCGACCGATGTTATATAGAACCCTCGCTAAAACTTAGAGAGTATTGTTCGATGGGATACAATAGTTTTGTCTCTTTTAGCACAGCTGTTGTACCAGTTTGACAATAGTATTGAAGCGATTCCGAAGCATATCGTCATGCTCATGGCCATAGGGTAAACTGAACCTGTAGCTGAAACCAACATTTCATGATATTCCTACTTATACTCGTACGAATGATTCTGGCCTGTGTATATTGTGAAGGAACTTTGCAAGTGGCACAAAATTACTTTGTACACAATTTGCGCCGAATATTTTACTGAAATGAGGTCACTCCTTGACCTATCAGGTGAAGTGAGAAAAAAGAAAAATAAATTCAGTGTATCTTGTGGTAGAGTGGGCAATGTCGAGAATAGAATTCTCGGGAATTCCACGGCCAATACTTCGTTGCGGTTCCGTAAACAAAAAGAAAAATACCTCGTGGCGAATTGCTGGAGTGTGTATATTTCGAATTCCCCGGATAAATAATGTACTGTATGATTCATTCGTATTTTTACGCTGAAAAAAAGGGGAGATATTGGGGAATGAAAATGCGAGAATAACAGAGATGGAAAATCGAGCATTAATAATGTCCTCCACCAGGCCACAGATTGGAACTTTACAAAACATTTATTGAATGACGTAAAACTTGTGCTCCTGAATGAATGATATTGAAAAAGTCGCCAGATGCAAGATTGGGGATGGTTCCCAATTTCCAGATATTATGTTTCCAAACGTTAGAATACCAATACATGAAATTGGTGATGTACTGCAGTGATTTTTGTAACAAAGATTGAATTGCGACATGCTCTGATGCATTGATATATCAGAAAATACCTCACACTAATGAGTCTTAATCTTTATAAAATCAGATGACTCACGAGTTACCGATTCACGATATGAGTTATCGGATGTTCCTGAAAAAGAAAGTATCTTGTTTGTCTCTAATTTTTCTATCTAGTCAGTTCAAAGTGAACAGGAATTTTGAATAGATTATCTAAATTACAGTAAGAATTGTAAACAAATTTTATATAAACCAGATGATAGTTGTCAGTACTCATTCGTATGATCTGTTTTTGAGATAACATAGCAACGAGTTTGAAGAACATGGACTGAGAAGAAACAAAAAACGAGAAAAATAGAATCTACAATTTTTAGTAAGCATACGATAAATTTCATGCACTCAATCAAAATCCTAACTAATGTCCACATTCTTCAAATTGTCTCCAAATTACTCAAATAATATTTAGAAATATATTTTATATTCTCAGACATTTTAGTATATTGTTGATTATGAATGAAATTATTATTAGCCTCATTATTATTGAATTATATTCATGGCTAATATAATTAAACTTTTCTCTTACATCAACAAAGTATGATACAACATAACAGTTCTAACATGAATGAAGGTCCTCAAGAAAATATGTAATTTGAGTCGATTTCACTTTGCTATAATATATTAATATACACACAAGTGAATGTGTATTGGCGAACTTGAATTGTGATCTCCAGTGGGGACGAGGTATACCCCGTTAAAACGATTTCTTGTGGCAAACACGTTGAGAAACGCTTGTATTGCCCTTCGAACACCATAACCTGGTATCGAAGCCCTTTATTTATGATCCATACAGTAAACGTTTCTCCGCACTGTAAAATCTCCCACACACCGTTCATTATTATTCCAACGAATTCCAAACAACAACTGTTTAATATTTTTTATCACTTACAAAATATTATGAATGAGATTAGTTTCAATCATTTTTTTATTATTCTCCATCCAACTTCATATATGCATTCCTTATACACCGCGTGTCGAATAAAGAAAAGAATCTCTCGTGTATATTACATCCTATTTTTATACTTTCGTTTTAACTTAGCGAGACAGACGTGCGTCCCTCAGGCCTGATAAACATTTCTTCTTCCCTTTGAAAAAAGATTTTTATCAAATGTCAATTATTTCACATGCCTTCTATTCTAACTGTTGATCACTCCTACTTGTCATCGATTCTATCATACAATTTGACATTCAGACTATCTGAAGGAAAGAATCTGTGAAAAAAATTGATTGTTTGAAAATGCATCGAGAACTGAGCACAGTTAGAATTCTAGTCCCGATTCCTTTAACTAATGTGCTATTCCCATTTTTTCTATTCTAGAGTTGAACAAGAAAAAAAATAATGGTGCGAGGGTAAAATGAAAAGATATCTGAACAATTTAAAATCATTTACTTTCATTGTCTTTATGCGGGTGCGTTACGTCATGTGATATTTTATACTGCTGTATACAGCCATTGCTTGTAGACGTTCACTTGACAATGTATGTCAAACACATTCAAACAAGTGTCGCACAACTAATTAAAAGTCTATATCAATGAGAATCAATTTTTTTTAGCACTGTATGGTAAATAGCTCGAATGCAATTGTGAGTAATGGTATTCTGATTGATGTCATAGGCTGATGATGAATATAACATTGACCTTCACTTGGTTGTATAGAACATATTTGTTTCACTTATTCTTATTTGATTGCAACTAATTTAATGCAGTTCTGTCCTGATTTATATCAATGAAGTACAATTGTTAATTTTATTGTCATGACATTTTGGCACTTCAACTTTGAAGACATTGAAATGAAAAAGGGCAATTTCACTAAATCAATGAAACTAGAATATAAAACTTAGGATAGAAGGGATTTTTTAATTTTCTCATGGCAAGATTGTGGATAAAAATGAAAAGTACTTGCAAAAATATTTATGAACAATAAAGTGGAAGAATTTTTATTCTGAATTGAAAGTGGTCTGCATGTAGTTATATGCTATAGCAGTTTGTATATGACTTGGCAATGTTTTCGGCATGGTCTGTACAACCAACCGGATCATGGCACACACGATTACTGAACCTGAAGGTCCTCGAGCAAAGACGCTTCGATTTTATATTCAATATTCAATGCTAATAACATTATAAATAAAATTATTCCCATTTCATTTCCAGGTTGAGGTACTAATTCAAACTAAAGTTAATTGATCGCCACCAAGTTCTAAGTGTGTGGGAAAATCGAATATTCATTAACGGCAAATGCTTTGATTCATTAACTTCTTTCGTATTTTTTAACATCACACCACTGCTCAAACTTGATATGCTCAAGGCAAATACATAGCCGTAGTGTCGTGCGGAAGGCAAGGTCGTCTCATCGGACGCTTATCGTCACATGTGAATTACGCAACGGTTTTCATTGTATTTACTTAGTTTTTGGGCGCGCAACTGCCAATTATATATTCTGTCGTATTCTTTGATTAAGAAAAAAATGTCTATTTCTGGAATGCGGCATTATTTATTTATTTATTAGAAAACAGACGCCTATCGGCTTTATACATCATATATATATAGAGTAGTGAAAGATATAGTGTTGAAATAAAAAAAACAGGTTAAAGTAAAAAAAAGACAGAATAGTAAATTAAATTAGTTACAGTAATAAGTTAATATGTTAAACGTTGGATCAACGATAGGGAAGTATTTTGTTTTTGGTTTATTATGAAAGATATAAATGATTACCTCACTTAATAACGATGACAGAATTATGAAAACTAACAAAATCATGGCAGTTCACACGCTGTCTAAAGGCCATTGTCCACCTCAAGGTCCCCTTGATAACTCCGATAATTCTCGTGTATTTCAAAATGTCAATTGAGAGTATCTCAAATGTTTAACTCGGGACGAAATTGTGTAACACTATTTCATATGAATTGGCATAACTTAGTATCATCTTTGGCCCAGGTATAAAAATAACAAACTTCCTGAATAAAAAATTTAGCCAAGTACTTACTAAACTTGTTAAATGCGAGCATGATTGAGTTTTTTGATCAATTCTTCAGTTAATATACTGTGGTTAGCTCAAACATGACGATCTTCTATCAAAATATCTGAATACTTTCATATTGTTGCTGGTACACTGCTTGCATTTATATTGTTGTTCATTGTAAGAACATTTCAAATTTAGAATTCCCAATTCACGATAAATTTAAAATCAAATTATCCTTCACTCAATGATGATAAAATCCACAATGATACACTGCATGCAATTTACCTGCCACATAATTCACACAGTTAAAACAGAAATTGTGTTTGCTACTGATGGAGCATTAAGTCGTATCAATATTGAAATCTATCATTCCAACTTACTAAAATAGTGCAGACATTCAGATAGTGACAATTTTAGGGAATAACTTGAATAAAGGTGAAGAGACGTAGGCAAATTTGTCCATTTTCAGTGACGATAAAAACCTCATCATTCATTTAAATCAGATTTGCTATTAATAAGTTGATAATGGGACCCATAAACCAGTTAGAATTGCTCCACCAGCTCTTTAGAATTCATTTTACTTTGAACAATGCTGAAAGCAGATTCTCAGTGAAGACATCTACAATCAGCCCAACTATATCTCCCTTTGTTAAAAATTATCAGATACAAGTGAAATCCATTAAATGTTTGATCTGATGAAATTTACACTTCGGAAAGTAAAGTTTGAACGGATCAGTTTAATTCTCATTTATTTCTCTGTAATTGGATGAACATTATGATGTTGAGATTAAACTGATTCATTTTCAATCTAAACATCAGAATAAATTTCTCTCGTCCCAACATTTAATCCAGCTGTATCTTAAGAGTTTTATCAGATCTGAATTAAGAAGAAGCCAATTCTATCCAACTTAAGTATTTAGTTATACATCAACTGTGAGACCATTTAACCAAATCAATTCCTTTTTTCTGAATGAAGATCTCATGAAGAGGATTACTTGGAAGACAAAGAGCACCAAATAAATGCACTATGATTAATGAAACAAACTCAGATATTATTACAAGTATAAATGGGTGATCAATTCATGCTGATATATTTGAACTGAACTCACTTTGAAAATATGTCAACCAGTAGTACATTGGCATAAAATATTCCACGGGATAAACAGACATCTTTCCCTGCTGCAAAATTTTAGCTGCTAAAATCATGTACAGGTTTGAACAGCTTTGCAAGACTTCACGAAATATTTAAACACTGTGAAACAGCAAAGAAAAAATTCTCCATTATCACCGAAATTAATATTCGGGAGCAGTAAGTTCTTGATAAGAATATCATTCACTACAACGTCGAGAATCTGACTGTGATGAGGATATTACAATGTGATGAGTATTTACTCGTATGCTGTGAGAAAATTGGGAAGATAATTCCCAATGATTACTTCAGATCGAACGAAAAATAAGTCTGTGATAATGTTATAATGACAGGTTTTTTATTATTCTTCATCGATATTCATTGAGTTGATAAACTCTTATCAATAATTATGAACGATTCTGTATTATTATGACTCAATGAGTATAATCAAAAGTGCACAATCAAAATAATGAGTACCATAATAATATATTCCGTCGTTTAATGTGATTATTTTATATAAGTATTTATTTTTTCGTTCTCTTTTTTGAATCTTGTCCAATTTATAGAAATATTCTGCTCTCTAAAATTCGATTTATGAAATGAATGTTACAAAATTCATGAAAAAACAATTTCACAGAAAAAGAGATGTTTTGCCCATAGATTAATTGCAATTAATGCAAAGAGATTGACTAATTCATTTTCCCATAAAAATGTGAACAAAACGACACTCACAATATTTTGAAAAGTAATTCAAAAGTCAAATTTCAAACACAACAAATCTCGAATCGTCGTATTTATATTTCAATTCGTCGTTGATTCTTGAAATTCTCAATTCTGTTTATTTTTTCATGACACAGCCACGTTTATAAAAAATTGAAAACATTTTCATTTTTATCTCTCAGACAGTTCTTATAAAAATTATTCATTACAGATGTCAAAATATTCATAAATATACAAAACTAATTCCCTACAATAAAACTTCCAATATTTAATTATTATCCCATAAGACCCCGAGTTCTCAACTCATATAAATTCTTCTCTTTAAACTGCAAATATTAATCACTGCAGTATTTTCTGCATATTCCCAACCATCTACCATACAAAATACTCAATTATTATTAACATTATCAGTTTTATTAATATTATGAAACTTTGTAGTGAACTACAACGTTATAGACAAAGTGTAGAATTCAGATATTCCATGTTATCAGTGATACAACCTCACAACAATGCACCATCCAATTGAGACCTATCGAAAATTAGTGACTCAAAGTTCAAATAGCGACGTTGTATAATGGTTTATAGCATGGTAATAATTACAGGGAAAATCCGAAGTGTGAAACAAGAATATATCACAATACGATCAATAAATTTTACATGAATACATGCATGTGTATATAATATCACATAGCTATATATATATACAAAGTTTGTCAGTTGGAACAAGTGAGTAGCCTGCATAGTTGATGTATATACATGAGTTGATAAGCGAGATAAGCCGCCACTTTCGCCTCCACCATAGACTCAAGTAACTATGTGATGGAATCTCACGTTGGCCTTTGTCGAACGTATTATCCCTATTGTGTTGTGCGTTATTGCTTATACATATTACCTAGTCGACGGCGTGCCATGAAAATTACAAGGTAGTGAACGAAATCGCCAGGTGCCTCAAGCAACAACATCGGATTCTATGGAATTTGTTGAATCTCAATGATCTCACTTCAAAACTTCTGTGATATGGCGGAGAAAGGTGGAATATGCTGTAGGTCGTGACTTGCAAAGCTTATCTTGTCTATTGACTCTACATTCTTTGTGAAATTTCAATTCCTTTATGCTATACACAATAATTTATCTAATTTACAATAACTCTTGATGACATTTTTCTATGGTTTATCCAGTGAAATTCCAAACTACTTTCTGAGAAAGTTATATAGCTGACAAAATATGTATTAAAGTTAAATTGAGATACAAAATATCTTATCATTGGTATCGTTCCACTGTGATGAAAAGGAGAAATTCATGGCGTGTTCTCAATCATTCAACAAAGATAATTGATTATAGAAAACGTTATACGAGGTATTGAAATAGTTGAATGGCCTCAACGAATGAACGCATAGAATAAAATCTAAAAATATCTTGCAAATGCTCTTTTAAATAATAACAATAATATTAAATATTCATTCACGATTATACCTACGAATGTTTGTAAGAATCATTGAATTTATTCATAATTTCATTGCTATGCTGCAGCAAGATCTCTTTGAAATGAAAAAAAAAGATATATATTTTCTCCGTTTCAAATTAAATTATGTCTTCACTTATCGCGTCATTTTATCGGCAAGTCGGCGTGTCGATTTACATAGCCCACAGATATTCCTTGAGTAAACACATACATATATGTGTAATGTGTTGCTGCGCTGTCGTCATATCTTGATATCTCTGGTATCCATAGTACCGGATATCATCTTTTTACGTGCCGATGCATTGAAACTGAATTTCACATATGTGCGTAGGCATAATGCTAATTCGTTTGAAAAAGAAAAATCTTAACTCTCAATCATGCATATTTATATATATACAAATAAGAGTCCTGAACTCGTTAAATGTCTACGAGTATTGGACGATTGCCGAGAATGTTCATCACAACACAATACATTCGCAATTCAACAAAGACTTCTCCATTGACAATTGATGCCATTATCTCGTTTTCTATTCCTACTACTATTCCGTTATAATGTCATACTGTATTTAAGTGACGCATGAATACCTATAAATTATTCATGAGAGAGTGTAGGCGCGTCAATGATACCAGGTGAAAATAATCAGTAGTGCGTAATTTTCCAATGACTTTGACGCATTCCAAAATATCAATTGCATGATGACATTATTGATGACTGTCATGATTGCGTGATCATATACGAACAGAATGATAACGGACAAATATTAAAATATATGTATATGTACACAATATGAAGAGAAAATTGGTAACTGCGAGTGTCAATGACCGCAGACTGATGATGAGATGATTTGTTGTAGTTGGCGAAGAGATTATGTATATATCAGCATGATGACATAAGCATGTGACCAACACGTGGGTGATTTCCGCAGTGTGGACGGATAGTATACATGGGCATCTATAAAAAAAAATGAATATTAACAAATTAAACGAATATTATACATGATGATGAATAAAACATTATGTTTGATGATTTGTAGACTTTTTTTTGTCATGGAAAAAAATTGATTTTAATTTGGTCAATGCTATTATGAATATTAGTAATTTCTTTCTTCATCACTGTTGGAATTTGATTCCAGAATATTAAAGTTATATAGTTACTAAAGCACGGAAGCTCTGGCCAAATAGAATATTTTAGGCTTCGTGGTTGACATGTTTACATCTTTATAAGCATTGGAAGAAACGAAAATGCCGATTATTATTATAGAAAAGGTTGTAATTGTCCTTGTCCGGGAGTTTGATTGAAGAAGAAAGTGGAGGCGAATGATGTATGAATATAAAAACGTTTCGACATTTTAGAAAGATTTATGTTCAACTCCATCAAACAATGTATGAATTTAACAATTGAACAGCATCACTCGGACACTATCACTGTATCGTTCTATCAGATTCTTTAAAAATATTCTAATATTTTATTGGATCATATGGCTATGTGATTCATTACTTTTATGCTCGTAACTTTATCCCAAAACATTCTTAAGTTCCCACTCAAAGAGTCTTGTGAGAAAATGAATACACAAAATAATCTTCATTGTTCTATTTATGACTTAATTCGTGTGATTTTACAGAAGGTGATAACCTTATGAGGCTTCTTAATTTGCTCCACCCAACTCATGATAAAAAATATCTTACGAATGTACAGTCATTAAAAGAACACAATGCCGGATGTAACGCAAGGTCCATCCATTCAGTTAAGTAATTCTCCAACTCTAAGTTCCCAAGTTATGCACTGTGTCTCCCTCTATTACGCTTTCGGTTATCGACGTTGACTACTGTCATTCTATTCTTGGCAAACACGTCTGGCAATGTCAGGGAAACTCAACTGTGCACAATTCTATATACAGGGATTTAGTAGCCCGCGGCTAAAACTTGTCTTTTATTTCTTTTCTTATGATCTTTGTTCTTGATGTATAATATATATATTTTCTTTCATTTCCTGCTTGAATTCATCTTTCTCTCTAGTTTCGTTCAGACAAGAACTGTCACATGATCATCTCTCATAATTTTCTTTTGTTTCACCTGGTCGCTGAAGATACTTAACTACCAAAGAGCGTCATATGCCTTTTATTCTTCCCACATAAGATGAAACGGAAATACCAAAGAATAAGCATTCAAAGAGACGATTCAGCGAATCGACACCATCTTTACTACAAAAAATTATTCACATGAGACCTAGATATACAATATTCTATGAAACTTTTGATTGACAATGTTCATTATTTCTGTTCCTTGAAAATTAGTATATTTAAGTTGAGTATTTGCTACTTGGTGAAGGGTTTATGTACACCAGTTACGTTATTCATCGTGTTATTTAGGACAGCTTTAAACATTTTAAACAACTGCAGAGGGAAAATTCTTCGTATACTATTCCTATGTTTGCCATAATGTTGAAGTTAAGCAAGCAAATATAGGCTCGTCAAATGTCGGCCTGTGCGCCCTTCTATATATCTATTTTGTATACATAAGTAGATATATATCAGTGTTGCTACAATGTGTTGACAGCAGGTATAATCACGAATAATTCTGTATACACAGTGCTTGTTGTCATTTTTTTTTTAACATATATTTAACATTGCTACAAAAATATTTGCTGACACTGCCTGTTTTGTCGCAAAAAATTATTTGTAGTTGCACTTTTTTTCACATATAATATACAGATAAGAATATAAACTCTGACAGATTAATTGAGAGCATCTTACATTTCATGTGAACATATACGATAACATAATCTCATAATTTCGAAAAAAAATTAAAAGAGATAATAAACGTTCGCAGAATTTTTGTTTCGGTATTCAGTTGAGAATGGTCAAAGAGAAGTAAAAATCATGAATAAAGTGCTGATGTAATTTTTTTTTCATTATCAGCAGTTGCGGGATACCATAACGAAAGTGTAATAATTGCGAACGGTAGAAAATGTCATGCAATTATTATTAAATCAAGAATGAAAATGGAAAACAATTATCTTGGATATGACTGAAGGTATAAATTCTCTTTTAATTGAATCACGAATTTGCTACGATGCGTTGTAAAGTTACGGAATTCCTATAAGCTTATGGTTTGATAAAAGAAACTTAAATTCCATATAATTCTGCTCGTTCTAAGCGTAATAGCAACCATTATTCTCGTTACGTTTCTCGTTACAATTCTTCGGCTTACATCAGTGATCTATCTTTCTTTATTGTCGGAGTAATTAATTGTTTATCTTTCTTCCCATTTAGGCGAATAATTGTTCACGTTTTTTTTTCCCGTTAATGATCGATTCTATATCTTCTCGATAGTTCGAACGAAAAATATCAGTTTACAGTAAAATATTTCCGTCTAAAATAACCAAGAATTTATACATTAATGGTAAGCCATGCCCTGACTTCATTACAAAAATTAAAAATGACAATACAAATAGATTAGAAAATACAAAAAAAAATCTTCAATCATCTAATCATGTTCTACAATCGAAAAAAAATGGATGAGACTATATCGTTGATTGATTTTCATTTTGTAATCAATATCATACACAAATGTATCGAACTAAGTCTAAACATAATCCGACACCCAAAGAAATTTAATATGGGCAATATCAAGATTCAGACAACTTTGATAAAGATATCATCGCAGCTCATTGTATATTACAATATTATTTTGATTGTAACATTAATGAGAATCCATTCATTCATAGTAACGTTGATATAACTCACAATACAATGACACGTAATGAAAATTACACAATTTCCATATTTAAAATTCGTATTGACATCTTCCGATGTAGAAAAGATTCATACATGGGATTGTTCATTAAACTTTTGTCAATATGACCGGAAAACTTGATCACGTTAATATCAAATTATATAAATACAGGTACATTTAGGTGTTATACATGTGTGTATGTAGCATAAGCAACGTCCGG
The DNA here is from genome assembly GCA_030523085.1 of Meteorus colon. Lineage (NCBI taxonomy): Eukaryota > Metazoa > Arthropoda > Insecta > Hymenoptera > Braconidae > Meteorus > Meteorus colon. The sequence continues at coordinate 55,224 of JAPYZH010000108.1, read as the reverse complement.
TGTTGCCGCATATAGAACATCCGCCGCATACAGACGCGCGCATATATAGAAAGCGCGAGGTCGTCGTCGTGTGTATCCTGCACACGTGGTCGCTTGTAAATATTTCACCCTCGTGAAGATTCTTTCAATGCTTTGACTTTTCTACTAGTAAGAACGCATGTGTGGTATATGTTGTCACTGTGACAGGCGCGTCGCAACGAAGCCAATCAGCCTCTGTAGTTTATAATATATAATATGATGATGGCATGATGACCAAGAAAGAGTACTGAATACGGAGGCGTGTGCGATCAGGTCGTCACAAAATGACTGAGCATACATATACGGTTGAGACGAGAAAGGCGAACGAGGCACGCCTTCATTATTGAAGAAAAAGGCGGTGTCTCCTTCGGTCAATATATAAATATAGGCATATACAATATGAGCGATGGGAAATCGGAAATTCCAACACGATTCAATATATAACAAAATCAAATTGTTATATGTCCACTTGAACAAGTGTTACATAAACCGAGAACAAAATTTAATTTTGGATTTTAATTGCGGCTGATTTAATTAGTCAGTTTCGTTGGATTGCGAATTATCATTCGTTTGTATTTGGTATTGAGATTTTTAAGTAAATTATTTCTCAACCCTTCTATTAATCAATTGATTTTTAATTGAAGTGTTGAGTTTAATAATATAAGTTTTATAAAAGAACATTTCTTCAGATATAAATTTAATTTTGAGTTTAAAATTTAACTTAGAATTATTTCTTGTTCTATTTTGTGTGTGAATATTATTTAAAGTGGAATTTATTGTATTTTAATATAAATCCATTTTTCGTTTTTAATATAGATAGCATTTTGAATAGAAGTGTCATTTGCAATTTTTTTTTTTTCCACTTGCATTAGGAGCGTTATCGTATGACGTGCAACGCCTTTCTCGTGCGAACTTTACGGGCTTGCACAAAATGCTTGGCATCTGGTTGGCAAGCGTCGACGACCAACACTTTTTTTTTTTTATCTTCAGTCTGTTTCTCTCTCGTCTCGTTTTTATCGCTTGTCGTAGAGGTGATGCGCGCGTAGCACACCAGTGTCGCGGTAACGCTTGAGAGAGAATAAAAACGAGAGTGAACAACATATATGAATGTATATATATACATATGTATATATGTATGGCGCCGACAAGTCAGTTGCACACTCAACTGAAAATTTTATCTCCATCGCAATTGCTTCATGGGAATTACTGTCCCGACTAACTAAAATGCTCAAGCCATATTAATGATATGAGGTATATGTATATAGATAATATGATATTCAATGTGATGATTCGACAGTATGTTTGGTATGTGAGAACGTTAAAGTATTTTCCACTTTGTACCACTTGGCAATATATGATACCATGCTATGCACACTTGAAGCATACAGTGAAATTTATCAGTTTTCCATTCGGACTCTCATTTATCCTATCACATTTATTGAATTTATTCAAGTGGAATCAATCGAATCACTTACGATTGAATTAATTTCTGACTAATTCTTTCTCTACGATTTTTCGATTCAGTTATTTTTAATCAGCAGTCAATAAATGATGTACTCTTACAAAGGTTTTCATACGGAAGCACTGAAATTGACAATCTTCTTTGATCTTTTTTCAAATGTTTCGTGAGAAGTAGGAAGTGTAATAATCGGGGAAATTAAACTACGTTATTTCATTGACTTGAACGGATATTTTAGAGTTATATTCATTTGAAATTGAATCAATTTTATTCTCATATTTTTTACATATTCGAATATTTTATAAATAAAACTATCTGGATAACGAAATAATTATTAACATTTCATTGTATAATGTTTAATCATTCCAGATCATTCTATTTGTGTGTAATATACATTAAAAAATTGGAGAAAACGACCAGACAACCTCAGCTCAGGTCAACAAATATCCCTGAAGGAATAATTCATAAACAGATGTAAAACCACAGAAATTTCATTTCGTCCAACCACAATATATTTATATAACCAGAACATTTCTTCAGCTACATTTAGTCGTAGAATGAACATTTTACTATAGAATGTCTGAGAGAGAATATTACCACTCTATAGAGTATGGGTTCAAGTTCATGGATGGACAGACAAGGCTGATGTTTGTCTGAACATTTCGCTTTATTGCACACGTCCTCTATCGTTCCTGCGTGCATATAACACCTGTATTGCTCTTTCTTCTTTCCAACTCTACAATGGAATATTATTATATCTATTATATGTCACGCTGAGCGTCATGCTCACAGTGATGGACATATAATGTTACACCATTGTTCATGCTTCGATGACACTGTAATAATATTCTCTGATTCGGCATATTTTTACATTTTATATAAAAAGTCGACATTGAGAAAGGAATTCAAGAACAACTATGAAATGCCTCACATCTTTAATCCTAATACGAAAATTACTTTATGATTATATATTTATCAATTTATAACAAATGACTGAGCTAATGCAATAATTAATTCGCGAGTTGTTACATTTTTAAGAATTTTCTTTCTTCATTTGTGATAACTTAATCTATTACAATGTTTGTTATTCGTTGTTTCATTTGTCATTATCAATTGAAATAGAATGATATAAAGAAAGTGGGTTGAGAAATTGTTACAAAGAGTTAACTGAAAGATATATCGACCAGGTTGGTAATCTGGACTATATATAAATATTTACTTCCAAGCACACCATAATCTATCGTCCGCCACGCCATCATTATGAATATGGCGAGTATTAATTAATAAAAATAAAGATTGATATGTTGAATGCAAATTTATTCGATAACATACAGGAAGAGAATGAGCTTTGTTTAATAATTAAGTCTGTTCCATTCCCTTTGTGTGAAGATTGATGCTTTCCTCTAGTTAATTAAATCATCAAAAAAGTTATTCTCTATGGGAAAATTTTCTACGAATGTAATTTGTACAGTATATTTAAAAAAAGGCCATACGGTTGTTCATCCCGCGTTTGCGAATCATCTTAACGAGTTGAAACAACTTTAATTCAGCGTATTACGCTGTGAGCTGCATACTGTTGAACTTTGCTTGCCTATTGCGTGCGTGTTGGCACGAGAAAACAATACTAGGCTTATATACATGTATAAATTATTTGCTCACAGTGCTCATTATTCATTTAACCCTTTTTACTCTTTCAAACTTCCACAGAGCTGTCGTTGGCACTGTGTATATAATACTTTATATTAAAAATTCTGCAGCACTTCACTACTGTTCTGTGTATCGCATTCTATTACTAAAAAAAAAAATATGAAGATAGATAAATTGTCTGTGTCACCATATTCGGAGAATTATACGTAGAAAAATTTTTATCTACACTCATAACAAACACAAGTAGTAGGATGAGTATTGTGAAATCGATATCGTTCCTCCTATAACTCTTTATTCGTGAGATCAAGTAGGACAACCAACCACCTACTCAAATTACCTTTCCGTGACTTATTTTACATTTAATATCAATACGTTCCATGTTCTCAAAATTGTAACTTAATTAATTTATTTATCTACTCATTCATATACTTATTCATTTATTTACTTTCTTCTTTATTTATAGGAATGGCGAGTTCGAGTTTGGAAGTGAAAGAATCAGGTCGAGCCCTTCGAGTACAAACACCAGGGCCTCATCTTGTATCAATGGGAAGTGGTCGTTTATCAACAGCAGTAACACTCCATCCATTGCCTGAAGGTAAAATTTCAAATCACGTTTGAATAATGATAAAATTATAATACTTATGATAACAATAAATTGATAAATGTACTCAAAATATGTTACCATTGTGCCATGCTATGACTCATCGAGTTAACTTATGAAACATATAAATGTATTTATATTGACTGTACAAATTCTTGTTGTCTTTTTTCATTTCTTTTTTTTGTTTAAGTTTAATGGGTTATATTATGACATACATTTTCCAATGGATTGTCGTTTACATATAATATCCATGGCTGAAGATGACTCTTATGAAATTTATTGAACTGATGCGTGACAATTAGAGTAAAGACACGTATAATTTAATTGCTGAGCTTAAGCGAGCGAACAGTCTTCAAGAAAATTACCCAGTATTAATATAGTTCGTTCGCGAATGCTTCTATTATAAGTATAAGCTATAGAAGTGCCTCGGGATATATTCTGAACAAGAGCGTCGCACGTGCACTTCCTACATCGAGTAACTAGTGATACACATGAGCCATAATATGTATATTTCACTTATGTACTTATTTTGTATGTATTTGTATAAAAAAGGGGGAATATAAAATGTATTCACAATTTTTATGTATAAATGATGAACTGCAGTGCTCTCGAACACTGATGGAGGACACTAACCCATCGTAAATATATATGTGTACATGGGAATCAACGTGCACTCATACTTTAATATATAGAGTTTGTTCTCATGTATAATATAAATTATTGCATGAGTCAATTCTTGTGAGTGATGTCGTTCTCTCGTGCATACTTCCATGTCGTTCATTGCTAGGATATTAATTTTTTTTTTCATTTATTTTTGCAATGAAATAGTTACAGACAATGCGAGGGAGTATAATACTCGTGTAGCTTGAAAAATTTGTGTTAATTTTGAAAGGGAGACACCCTCGAGGATATATTTAATGTGAATACGTGCGGACATTTCCTTGTTTAAATTTATTTTTATGAAGAAGTCTTTTAATTCATGATCGTGATTGCATGCAATTCAAATTGTTTCGGCACGTAATTTTGTACATGTTTGTGAAAAGATTAGAGAGACTTTCAACATTGATATTTCCGACGTCGTTATACTCTCACCCCAAATATATTTTCCAAAACGACTGAAAATTCCGGGGTCGCTACACGCCAAAACTAAATATAAATCGCCCCGGTCCTTTGTAGAAAGCACGACGAAATGTACTTGCAGTACATGGTGAGAGAAGTTGGCTAGTTAGTTTGTCTTTCCAAATGTTGCTAGTTCAAAAAGATTGGGAGAGTGTTGATTTGTGTAAATTATGCGATAAAATTATTCTGAAACTAGGTTCAATTCATCATCTATGGGGAGAAAGTACTGATCTTTAAGGATATAAACGTTGTGGAAGATCGTTGAAACCGGTTAAACTCGTTTCTATCATCACGTGCAAATATATGAATAATTAGAATTAATTATTATTTAATCGATCATCGTTGAAACAATCATTTTTTTTTCTCAGGTCGTATTATCTTAGGATCCGATAGAAATGCTGACATCCCAGTGACTGGAACTGGTGTTGAATCCGTTCATTGTGCAATCGAGAATAATAACGGGGCTGTGACGCTTTATCCCATAAACGGAAATACTTATGTTGATGGCGTATACGCGAGCACATCTATCCGGCTCAGTCAAGGTATTTTATTACAATCCCATCGACTCTACCAATATCCCAATGTTTATCCGTTTGATTTTTTTCCCCGGTGAATTATAAATGTGTCGATTTTCATTACAGGTTGTATGTTGTCAATAGGACGGTCGAATTACATGCGCTTCAATAATCCGGCTGAAGCTAAGCATCTCAAATCTGTTTTACCAAACTCGAGGATATCGATGGCACCGATAAGCTTCTCATTGTTACCGGATAACTCTGATGATCATTTAGAACGTAAGCCACCTGTGGCACCACGAAAATCCCCGAGAAACTCATGTTCGGACGATGAGATTGGATTCCTGGGAAAAGTGACCAAATTCGAGATGCTCGCACGACAAAGTCGTAACTGTGTATCACCGAAAGTTTTTCCAGCGGGTTCACTAACAACTAATGTACCAGCTGATCAAATTCTCGGGCACTCAAGAACACCAAGTTTGACGTCACTTACCAAGAGTCACAGTTCACCACTTCGTAACCTCACAAACTTTGATCGCAGTCGATCTAATACTCCTTGTCATGGAACTTCAAGTGGAAATGGTAGTCATGTTGATGAAAATCGACAAAAATTGGATAGTAGAACACCAAGTCGCTCAAATACACCAAGCTCTGAGTATCATACTTCCACACCAAATTATAATCAAATTCAAATGTATACCACTGCAGAAGCATTCGTCAAAGGTTACAAATCACAATGCGTTGAGAATAATAATGAAAATGACTGTTTGCAATCGACAATAATGTCGTCTAAGTTGAATGGGAGCAATTTCGATTTGATGTCGAGGAGTCTGACGTGCCAGATGTCCTCGGACTTTGACAAATTTGGACGTGAATTCGATATGAGTCAAAGTCTTATTGTAGCAAAGACGACTATGACAGAGTATCTCCAAGTTGACAAATTTGGATCTAATCCCAATTTATGTAATCGTTCATCATCTATCTATCAGTCTAATCCGTCGATTAATAATATACAAGTTTGTCAAAATTTCGGTTCCAATCCAAGTATCAAAAGAAGTATTCAAGCACCAAGTCCATCGTTTAATCGTAATCCAAAGTACAATGAGCAAAGAAGAATTTATGGTCGAATTAAAAGTCCGACTCCAAGTGTGTGTAGTAGTTGTTCACTTGAAGAGTTACAAGAAAGGCAGGCTGACGCTGAAAGTAAAAGGAAAGAAGCGGAAATTAAAAGAAAAATTGTGCAAGAGGCAAGAATTCGTGAACAAGAAATTGAAAAGCAAGAGAAAATAAGACTTGAAGAAATTTTAGCTATGTGCGCCGATTACGAAAGACAGAGTACTTTGGACAAGCCAAGACAACCAAATAGGTAAAAATTTTGACCATTTTCAAATTGAATGATAATATCTACCTTTCTTTTTTCTATTTTTATTTAGGATCAAAACTAATGGATCATTGCCGCGGGATAAAAGACCTAGTTATAATTCACCATATCATAGTCCAAAAAGTCCAATCAATTCGCCGCAGCACTTCTCTTACGAATCATTGAAACAAAATTCATCGAACACATCATTTCAAGATGACGATGCATCGAATAATTCATCGAGTACTTCGACAGCGAATCCCACACAACAAATGATGTCACCGAACAATAATCATGCGCTAAAATGGCCAAATGGCCAAATGAATATGGATGTTGGCTTTTCAACATCATTATCACAATCTCGGGGTACCGATCAAGACAGTGCCATCAATCAAAATAGATTGATGGACCTTGATAGGAGAAATGGATCAATCACTCAATCTCAATCGACATTTAGCACAATACAGTTGAATGGAACAAAAATCAACAGTAGTCGAAAATCTAATCAAGAAAATATTATTACCAATGGTAATTTGAGTATTTATGAAAATGTGCCAATATCGATGCAGCAAAATAACAATCAAAATTGTACTACACCCAAAAGAAATGGGCATTTGACTAATTCATGTGAAGTTATTGAGAATAAACTCGCAATATCAAATGATGATCTTCTCGAGGCAATTGAACAACTGTCTATGCTATCAAAATCCAAAGAGATTTGTATCACGCCAAAGAGAAATAATTTAGAGAAGAACAATGCTAAATCAAATGAAGTGAAAGCCGATAAAGAAAGAAGAGAACTTGAAGATGAAGATAGAAAAAAATATATCGCATTTTTACAAAACGAAAAACTTCATATACTTGGAAATATGGATATGTTGAAGCGCAGTGTTGCCGATATCGAAATACAAGAGGATGAAATAAGCCAAGAAGTATGTATACATAATATAATGTCGCGTATATCAAGTCACGTAGTTTTATATCCCGTTGAAACATCGCCCATCTAATATTAATTCATTTTTTCCTACATTTTGCGCACGACCAGTTCAGGTTAGTTCAGAATTTCTCATCTTCTTCGTTGTGATATCTCGTGATATACAGAACTTAATGTATCGATTTCGAATCCAATATGTGAAAATGTCGGGCAATGAAATATTTATGTTAGTCGTTCTACTTCAAATGAAGTTAACTCTTGAAGCAATTTCAATTTTGAACGAAAATTTTTCTGTAGCACTCAGTCATTATTGAAATGTCTTTCAGCTGGGATTGGAAAAAGCTTTACTCTCCGCAGAATTCGAATCTGAATCATTGAAATTGACAACTGATGAGGCGGAAAAAATTAGCATTCAAATGCGAATAAATGATCTTGAAAGAGAAATGGCAGAGGATAGAGCGTCACAAGCAAATCTTCAAACGGAAGCAAAAACGCGAGTAGAAAATGCGCAGCAATTGTGCAACCGGCTCGAAGATGAATTGAAAATTTGTAATAGCGAGAATGAGCAACATTCTCTGCTTGATAAACTTCATGTACAGCAAGACGCGCTTGAGACAGAGAGAAAAACGTTCGAAGATTTGGAATTCCATCATCTTGAAGAAGAAGCTAGCAAATTGGCCACTAGAGAAGAATTGCAGAGGCAAGTTATTATATCATTTTTAATTCAGTCAATTGTCATGTTAGCTATTATAAACTATGATTTATTGCTATTAGATATTTGAGTGAGCTGTCAAACAAAATAGAGGCAAGGAAGGCACAGCTCGATCATTTAGAATTACAACGGACTGAAGCAACAGCAAATGCCGCGAAAGAATCGAAAAGCCTTGAACGACAGAAATTAGGACACTTAAGAAGATTGGAAGAAGTGTGTAAAACAAATATTAACTTATATTCAACATCGTACCCGAGCGCAATACTTCAGATTACAACATTTCTTCTGCTTTTATTTGTAGGGCCGCAATAGATTACGTGCCATAGACGATGAGTTAGAGAAGCTGACACAAAATGTCACAGATAATTGTGAAGACAAACGTTCTCCTAGTAGAGAAGATTTCGATCGAATTTCGCGAGTAACTATCGACTCGCCCATTGTGAATAATCATGGCAGTTTGGGTAAAAAGACAATGGAATCATTGAGAGAAATTGAAAGAAATCGTCAATTACATCTAGCGAAACAAGGCAGTCAAGTAATATCGGAAGAACGTCGTAGAGTTGAGGAATTGAAACGAAGAGTTCAAGATGAAGTTCGATCGCAATGGGAAGAGAGAAAAATGAATTGCACGTCTTTTAATAGCGTCGAATCGGGCGAGGAGTCATCGAGCTATTCGACTGGTCCAACCGAGAGGTAATTATAATAAGCAAATACTATTCAATATTATTTCTTGTCACTCCTGTTCAACCATTTATTTGATTATGATAATTCTCTATTGACTAAAGACTTTACGTCGTAGAATATTTGATCTTTGATCGATTTTGCGGTAATACCAATACGTTTGAAAAATGACCAACCTTCACATATATGTGAATGTTCTCTCGTACTTTGATCCCCGTTCAACATGAAAACTCGTTGGTATTGATGTCATCTATAGTTAACGTCTGTGTACATTTCCTCCGACCACTGTCACGCAAAAAATGTGCATGCTCCACACTGAGAATTATAAACCAGATCGCCTGCGGTTAATCCATATGGTGATAGAGTAACCTTGTTTGGAATCCCATCGCGCCACTTACGCCACTGTGTTAGTGTATACAGGTGTTCATCAACCGGTTAAAAAAAAAGAGACTATCAATTCATTACATTCAATTCTGATATGCGCATTACTTTATTGAATTTCTGTCTTTTGCTTCCTAAAATTTTGATGAAATCGCAAATATGAAGTATATCTACATGTCATTTAGAAATAAGTTGATTTTAATTCTATTCATTTATATTAAAAAGTACTCGAATCAAACTCGATCTCCCGATTAGCGTTGTGACCGCAAGGTGGGGCGTTATCGCTGTATACGATACGGATATCGCATTCTCTGGTCGCATCGTGTCACTAATAGAGTTGAGAGGCGTAGTGTATCAACGGTGAAGGAAAAAAATCGTGGGTAATTAACAAAGAGACATCTTAACCAGGCTCGTGCAAATTTCCACATTACAGTATGATCATACGCAATTGAGATACACTTTGCAACTCGCGAAATTACTTGATGCTTTGATGATAGGAATTTTCAGTGTCAATTAGTGCGTGCGAAATTAATATAATGTTCGAAGATGAATAGGCGGGAAATGGGTGCGGCAATGATGAATGAGGCACGAGTCAGTTGCTGCAACTTTATAACCATTATTACGAGTAACAAAATTTATATGGTTAGCAAAGGTTGGCTTATCAAAAAATGTTATTATCCAAGTGTCAATTTCATACGCCAATTGAAAAATCGTTTGTTGTAAGTTTTCTATATCAAATGTTATGAATAAAAAAAAAAGAAAAGCAAAACATACTAATATGCAAACATTATTCCATACAAATCAACATTTCCATGTGGTAAATGGAGATGTCTAATAGATGACACTTGATAATTAATTTTAATTTCTTTGTTCCAGTGGTAGTGGTAGCAGCGACGGCGCTGATGTTGGAGCATGTGAAAAACTATCGCCGAATAAACTTTCAGAATTTACATTGTCAAGCCCAGGACAGTCAAACGACTCTTACAGTCTTTTGCCGAATGACAATGTAAGTATATATACACGTAAATTTACTTTATCTGTTGATCATTCAACCGTGTGACTAAGATGCGTAGCTATTTTGAGTTAGATGCTTCACACCAACGAAAAAAAAAACTGTTATGAGATGTGAATTTTTTTCCATACTCTGAATCAGTGAAACGAAGTCTACGTGCTAGGTATCATGACCTGCAATCAACCGACGTAAATATCACATGATTCAGATCAGAGAAAAAATAGTAAATAAGTTAATACGTGATCCACGCACGTAGTATTCTGCCACGTGTTATAGTCGGGTCATTGGATCAGGGATAAACCGTGCGCAAATCTTTCATATATTTCAAATATATTTTAGCACTTTGGCGATTCAATATTTGTCATCGTCATTTTATTTCGCAAAGATTTACATTCTAGGACAAATGCATTTTCGTCAGTTAACAAATATTTCACATCAAAGCCAATGCTGTGTCCTCATTTCATAAATCGTATTTTGTCAAACTTGCAATTAAGCACATTAAAAATTGGCAGAATATTATTTAAATTCTTCCTTAGCTTTCATCATGTGAACTCTTTTTATCTCACATTTTGTCATAATATGGGTAGACAATGGTGTTAGTTTTTGGAATAGAATCTGGTTGAGTTTATTGATCGATACTCGATATTGTTGGAACCCTCCACCAGAGGGTAGATATACAAAAGAACATTTGTAGAATAGCAGCGGGGCCATATGTAACGGCGCGTAAAAGTCTAGGGAGAGAAAGAAGCGACGGGTAATACCAACCACTACTACCACTACTACTGTACACGACCCTCTTTTCTCTCATACAAACGAAAACGGCACATCGTTTCCTGTTTATCCGGATACGACATTCTCACTTCGAAATATTCAAAGTACAGCGATAATATAAAACCCACACGTAGGCGATATACATCTCTTTATTTCTATTGCTACTGCGACAAAACCTACGCTGAGTGTGGTAAGAGGAAAGACGAGAATATGGAGAACAGAGTGAATTGATGTGGCTTCATTTATCGTGTTACTGTGAAAAACATAAAACTATTCTGATCTTTTTTTGCATACCAGATAATCCTTAAAATTCAAAAGCTGCTGTATGAATCAGTGGATCATGCATGCAATTTTCGCCAGGGCGTGTATTATTCATATTCAAAGATATATGAGGTAGATATGTACGTGTTTATATTATGTGAATGGAAGTCATTGTGTTAAATGCGGGGGCGGTTTTTCGCGGGTAAATAAATTCGAGTGGGGAGCTCGCGCGTCTTTACTGAATAATAACTGTAATCCGGTCACGCTGAAACTCAGTTGCTCTCATACAGCGAATAATTGAACACGTTATATTACATTACATATACAGAAATTCAAGTTTTGAAACTACAGTCAAGTTTTGATATTCCATATTTCAATTTTCATTGAGAGAGGTCGGAATACATAACAATATATTCGTTATATAGAGATAACTTCAAATTATTTGATACATTATGTCGCTAATGTGGATGAATTATATGAAATCAACGTGCAAAAGAAAGCCCTTGAGAAAGAAACGTGTAAGTTCTTGAATATTCCAAACGTTTATTTGAATGATATGTGAGTTTGCTACACGGCAAATTGCATTTTCACACCTGTTTGCACCTGCGATATCATTTATCTTGGACATACTATCCGGAAATAAATTTCAAGCAAAATATGCTTATAACATTTGTGTGCCAAAACATGTGTCATGTGAGATATAAAACGTGCGAATTGAATTTAATATAACATGGGCATTTCATTGGGTGATACGGCAAACAATATTGTTGGCATCCCAAGACTTGCACCGTTACTTGGTATTTATATGAAAGTTATAAATATATATTCACACACAACCTATCGTCGCACTTCAAAACTATCACTCCAGCTGTTCTTTCTATTTTATTTTTAATTACCATATGCAAGAACACATGATACATACACATTATTAGTGTTTTTTTTTTTCGAGGACTCATTATTATCACAAGATATCCGATAAAATCTTCTTCAGATATAATGAAGGAATGTCAGAAAAGTTACGATCAATAGTTTAATGATATTCCACTAGTTTATTTCGTTTATAAATAAATGTCCCCGAAAAAGTAGGACTAACAATTTGGAGCCTTGCTTTGGGGACATGTATACGAACATAATCCTACAAAGCCAGACCGGATGTTTCACACCTTGACCTTTGCTGCTGTTTACAGATGAGAGACGGTCGAAGGACCTCGATGGAGGGTGAACGACTCAGCAGCAATAGTGTTGGGACGGCGGATGAGAACAGAAGTCGTCCGCTTTCACAAACGTCCAGTGAAATGGATAGTGTTGGATCACTCCAAACTGTAAAGCATCGCGATAAACCGAAGCTACAGGTATAAGCAAAAGAATAGATAAAAAAATTCTGTGCATCATAATTTGTTGTGAATAATCAAATATAAAATTTCTTTCTTTTTTAGCGACCATTAACGAGATATCTACCAATAAAATCAGAATCATTGGACTTGAAACATCATATAGAAACAGCGGGTCATCAATTGCCATTAATTCAAGATGTCACTCTCGATACAACAACTTGCAGTGGTTATCTTTCGAAAATGAGTAAAAAGTTCCATCATTGGAATAAACGTTGGTTTGTCTTCGATAGAAAACGAAAGACATTGTCTTATTTCAGTGATAGTTCATCGAAGAAACCACGTGGACTTATATACTTTCAAGTGAGTTGTTAAATTTGTTGATTATTTCGAATTGTTGGTTTATATTACAATTTTTTTCTAATTTTCAGTCAATATCTGAAGTTTATGTTGATCATATGAATACTGTCCGATCGCCGCAGCCTTCACTCACTTTTATTATTAAAACATCGACACGATTGTATCATTTGATGGCACCAAGTCCAGAGGCAATGAGGGTTTGGGTTGATGTAGTTATCACTGGGGCCGAGGGTTATCAAGAATTTGACCATGGAGTTTGACACAATCCATTTTTATCGCTCTGATTTGGGCTCAATTTTCTTGTCAATTATAACACAGTGCCTGAAGACTTTTTCTTCAAACTATTTTTGTATCAACAATATATCAATTGTTGACATTTTTCAAGATGGCATTGATTAGGGGTATGTAAGGCGAGAACGTATATATAACTTGTGTTGCCAATTTATCTATATGGAAGAGACAATGTGCGTACGATTTTTACTCCAAAAGTATTACACGTTCATACGCGAATAATTTGTTTCGACTTACTTTTAAAGCACACAAGATGTAGAGAGTGTGTTAGAATTCATGAATTTCTAATCTAGTCTTCCGACGTAAGTGAACAACCATATGTGAATTATCGTATTATTATTATTGTATGTTTTTTTCTTCTTCCAAAATATATAGTTCATATAAATGAACGATAAAATCATATTTACAATCTGGAATGAACCAGCTCACATATTTTTGCAGTAAAATTTGACATGTCGATATGAACGATATGGATTATTTTGTGAATCACCAGTTCAAAAATTAGTTTGCCAAGTCTTATTAATTATATACAGCGTATCTGAAATGTATAAACATAAATTCAATATATATGTACTTTTTGATAAATTTACAAACACAATGATAAATTCTTATGTCTGATCAAAAATGACGTATGACATTACTAAACTGACTAATAAAGATAACTACGATTTTCATATTGTGAATTATTGTCATTCCAAACGGCGTTCTTCTTACATAACTCAGTTTGACACAAAACATGAATAGCACAATAAATTTACGTCCTTACTTCAAAACATCTGCCGTTTGAGGAACGCGCCGGCACGTGGCATCTTCTTCCGACTATAGGCAAACACCAACCTTCTTTTACCGCAATTAACAACTATGCCAGATGCATGAACTGATATATCATATAATAATCATACTTACACGCTGATTGAACATGGATATTCTAAAAATAGATGACATCAATGTAAAAACTTTTGCTTTTGTGGTAAATAAAAAGTGAACGGAATAAAAAAGAGAGTGAAGACTAAGAGGACTCTATCGCAGCCGGTACTTCTTGCAGGTATCTAGCTTGATTTGTGCAGGTAGGTCAGAGTCAAACTACCATTGATATTGAAGCAAATACTTATTCGGAGAAAAACAAGTCGTTTTGTATGTGTACATGCGCAAATGATATTCTGATACAACTACGCGGTGCCGAGATATGGAGAAATGTGACCTCGACCTTGGTATATGGTCTCTACATGTTGTATTTCACAGATTGATCAGAGTCTTCATTCCAATCAGTGATTCGAAAATATGAATTGACAGAGGATATTCTTCACTTTTCTCGTATAACTAATTCATTGACTGAGTTATGTTTCATTTTTCTTTTCCGATATATGAAATTGGAGGCTAACGACTATCTATAGACTCCAATTGAACAGATATCTTCATTAGTTTTAAAATATATCCATATCTATCCAAATCCAAAATTGTAATCGGGCCAATTGTGGAATGGAGAGCAATACTCATACAAAGTAATGAAACGATTTTGTTTCAAATCGTTACATATCCCTGACCGAGCGTTGAAGGACCAAATGAGTGTACCTCTTAACTGACTACACAAAACGGCCCAAGGCCGCGATTTCTGGCCAATGACATCATCTACAGGATTGACTGGAGAACCAAGGCCACGTGGCTTACTCACGAAAACTCAATATCCACCGCTACAATGTTCCAACATCGGCAAGCAGTTGGGCGGGGAATTCACCCATTCGTGAGTGACGCTCTTCGCTCCGGCATTCAGTACAACTGCGGCTGTCGAAGCGTGGAGAACATCTTTCGAACGTGTCGTGAATTGTTTGTGTCTATACTTACAAATCTTTGACGATTTTTCAATACCAATAAATAATTTCTAACTAATCTGTCATCAAGAATAATATCAATCATGGCATGCAATAGAGCAACAAAATCAGGATTTGCCGCCGAGGCCCAAAAAAAGGTGGGTTCATTTATCTTTTATATTAACAATTGTTAAATGATAGTGAAAAGAAACGATTTTTTCTTTCATGATAAACAGTAGAGTAATGAGTTTATCTATTCTTCCAACGACAGACACCTGATTATACTTGTATATATGAATATGTTAACAACTGTTGCCTGCAAAACCTGCCCTAAACAGAAATGCACCCTTCCAAATTACGCAGCTACCCTGACCTACTAAGCCCAGCGGAGACTTCCTACCCCCGTGACGCCACTTCATCCCCCTCGAGCGATAACCCAATTCCTGAAACGTCAACATAGAGTTAGTTTCAATTTATTCTCCTCTTCATTCTCGATTTTTTCTTTGTGTTGCATAAAATATGGAGAAGCGTTATCTCGGTATACATAGAGAAATGAATGATAACGCGACTCTTGAATATAATGACGATTGTTAGCAATATGTGAAATCGTATCGATTGTAAAACCATGCCAACATTTATCATGAAAAGAAGAAAAAAAATTTAATTTATAACTAACTAATAAGTATAACAAAAAAATGCAACAGCTGCATCTCGGCGCTGTCTTTCAAAAGGGGAATTAAAACATTCTTAGCACGATTCCCATAGGGAGCGGCCCTCTGAAACTCGTTCAATGTATATTATACCTGGAGAGCTAGTCGAGGGCTTCTTAGATATCCACCTGGCTTATCCTATAATGAGAAAATGTTGCAACAGAAAATAAATACATTTACAGTTTATAAATGTGAATAATGTTCAAAAAAGAAAAATTGGTGTCAAGCATAATGTCGATCTAAAAATCGTGTATATATATATTTATATTGTATGTGTGTGAGTGCATGTGAATGTAGAGACCATCGGCTACTCGTCACAAGTATTTCATCATAAATTTCTTTTAGACTATGACTTCATTCAGGTTGATAATAAAATGTCCTCAATAAATATAATGAGTTATCTGTTTCTTGATATCAATTTCGTCGATAGAAAGACACATGAACCCAAGCTATTACTCTGTTTTTCTTTAACCAACGTTGTTGAATATTAACGATAACGATGGAATTTTTCATTAGTCAGTATTATTATGTTATTCCAGGTGATATTTATTTAACATTGAATGCACGATTTCCTCACTCTGTAGAAATACAGTTTGACTTTATCATATGTTTGTATACTGTAAATTTCTCGCGATATTTGGAAATATTTCTTCGATTTCGAAGAACAGACTTTAGATAGATCACAATATTTCTTTTTTTTTTTTCTTGTTATTCATCAAGATAGACTTGCACTTTGTTTAATGGTCTATATCGGAGAGTTGATGGAAGGATAGTCTTGATTGTCGTGTATGTTTTTCTGCTATGCTTATCATTATTTGGCAAGAAGTCATAAAGTTTCGAGACTCCTTTTCAGAAAAATATTTATCAAACGTCTCGCCAGGAATCAACTTCAAGTAAATGGGATCCGGAAACAAAGCCAAAAGCTATGAGCTAGAGAATTGTAACATGATCACAAAACGTGACAATGTCGTTTTAGATATTGTTATCGCAAGAAGAATGTGGAATATGAAATGAAAAAAAAAGAAGTTAAAATATTTCCTTCCATTGCGAATAAAATATGTATGTTGACCAGTTGCGCAATGACACATTCATGTATTGACTTGTTGAATGAACGACCCAATTAGAATTATGGAATGTTCTTCCATCTGTTCTATGCATCACTGATATATTATTCGAATTACAAATCGTTAAATTTTGACAATTCTGTTAATAAGAATTTTAGGTCAAGTGACTCATGGGACATTAATGTGCCCCAATGTATATTAATTAATTAACATGTCATCAATACATTCATATATTATCATGTCATATGTATAAACTAAGAATTTTCAATTGATATAGCCTAAGCATCAAAAATAAATATCGGATGAGTAATATAACGCGCAGCAATGACTGGAAATATGTTTATATTGTGATATTACCACTATAGAAGTACTACCATGGCCTCGTCAAGCCGATGCTAATATAATCGCGTATACTCAACTATGTTTATTTCATTCTTAAGCATCAGACGATTATAAAAACCACTCTAGACTGACATGCAATGAGAATATTGAAACCATATGAGTTATTTTATGTCTGTAGGACAAAGAATGGTTTGTTAAACGATTAAAAATAACTTTTCACCATATACGGAAATCCGTTATATGGACCGGAAATATCAAACCATCACGCGACTCCCTGCTCATTTCTCAAACTGAATCAACAGCGTTATTGTATATTATATGAAGAACGATTGATATTCTAGATAGAGCCTCTATGTATACATTGGTATTTCAATCGACAACTTTCATCACTTGCACTTTAAACCGAATTTGAATTTACTTTTAGTGTATATCAAATATATACATTAAATACTTGGGGATCGCTTTGTGGAAAGTTTCACCATGAGTCACGCATTACTTCTTTCGCATGTCATATTGGAGAGAACCAGCCATTCAATGTCAGTCTGGTTGAATAATCGTCGGGAATTTATTAAATTTAATATAGTAATTTATTTGAAACATTTATGCATGTAGCAATTGGTTTATGCACATGTGCGTGCACAGATGTTTCTTTTTCCGTATTATAAACATATTATGTATATGGTATTGATGTATATATAGTTCATCGACGCGGCCTTGAGAATAATTTTCCTGTACATACAGACATGCGATGTAGGATAACGGTACAGAACACATCAAAAGACTCTTGAAAAATTCCTCGACAGAGTGCAGAGCCCTGTCATCACACCAACATTATGTATGCAACGGAGCAAAAACTTGGGGATACATTCGGCAGGATAAATCAATGGTGAATGTGTCTGGGGATGTAGCCATTCCGGTTTTGCTATTCAAAAGAAAAATAAACGATGTCTTATACGATCCTCGTGCGTCCATATAAGGATGCAAACAAGCGCAGACCTTCGTCGCGAATCGCGTCTTGGTCTTATAATGCAAGTCTCGTGCCCTGTATTATATGCCATGAATTCTACCTCATCTTACGCAATATATTTTGACCTTACATATAAGTAGGTCAATGGTTTTGTTGATGAATTTATTATCTAGAATGTAAAAAATATCACCATTCACATGGATGAACAGCTGATAAAATTCATACGAATTTTTCACATTTATTTAAGGCTGATTTGTGATGCACTATTTCATTTTCATATACCACATTCCAGACAACAAACTGCAATCATCGATGATCTATTATTATTGAAAATTTATGTAAACAGTTAAACATTTTTAGACGTCATCGAAATTCGATCTGTTGTTCAGTTTGGTTCCATATCATACCGGTGAAAATTCTAAATGTGAATAAATGCAGAGAAGAAGAATGAATTGAAAGAAATATTATTCATTTTTTTAATGCTGAATATTCAATGAATTGTCTTGAACATATAATATAATACTTGCGATATCTATTATGGTAGAGGATGCACTTCCTGCATTCCAATCAATGACTCGAGTGAAAGGGAGCTTATACCAATAAGTATGAGAATGTTGCTTTGGAAAAGACTGGATTTTCCCCAGCGCCGTATAATTAAAAATTGCAAGAAATTGATCATTGGTTATATATACATATTTCTTTTTTTTTTCATTTAATTTATATAATAATGATTAATATGAGAAAGTTCTTGATTATAACAATGCATATAATAATCATTAGACAATAGACAATGAACTAATGCGAGTTCGAAGACACGATTATTGAATAGATGAAATTTTATATTGTAAATAAAATTCTCAATATTGAATTAAAGTAAATGAGCGCATGTTTATAACTGTGATTTCCAAATAACATGCGACCAAGATTGAGTTTGAATAACGGAATATGCCTGAAACATGAGGCGGATATCGTGATATAATAATTTATCTTTCCTTTTATAAAATGAAATTAATTGGAATTTTTTTATTTTTGAGAATGATCGTAAAAATCAGTTAAATTGATTGTGGAACACATCGTGCGAAGTCGATACGAGTTCAATACTATCTTCGTATGGGTATTAATAATTATCTCTGAAAGATAAATAATACCAGTAGGTCTTTATCGATATAATCAGAATTAATTCTTCAACAATAATAACATCGTCTTTGTTTGAGACACAGTGCACAATTCTAACTTTATCATGCCTCTCCAATGTTGATATAAGATTTGGAATAGATACCCTGAATTGAGCGATAGTTGTTAGAATGATATGTATATATTGTAAATGATATGCGAGACAAAATGAACGTTAATCAGGAATTGGAACGAGTGAAGTACAATGACCTCAAATATTACCGTTGTAAGCCCTCCAGGATGCATCACTTCGAATTCACTAACACAATTATTAAATTTGTTAGCCGCGTTAAAAACCAACATGAGTTTTGTGTTTCACATCAGTTAATGTGATGAAATGCGTGTGAATCAATTAGTATAATGCTTGAAGCTGTGAAAAAGTAGAATAATTGACGAATATTTTATTTTTATATATTGATGTGAAGTGTGGGTAAAAATTGTGGAAAAGAATCATTTTTTTTTCTTTCAAAGTGACGTTTTCCGCTTTCCGGAAACGATAGGCAATCAAATTCTCGTCATCACGTGCTTTAGTTGCGTCATATTTATATTTAAAAACCGCAAATGCATTTGTAATGTGTTTGTGAATTTTAATTATTCACATCATTTATGGCAACATTCTGTTTTTTTTTCATTAATGTTTTTTTCTTTTTTTCTGTTGAAATAGATTAACAATAAATACAGCGAAGAATTGGCGCAGGAATGTCTGGAGTGGATAAGAACCATCACAGACGAAGAAATAAATACTAGTGGAGATATGGATAATTTTTATGAGACTTTGAAGGATGGAACACTTTTATGCAGGTATTTAGCAAAATTAATATTCTTGTAGTGTTATTGGGTTGTGAATGGAAAAACAAAACACTTTCGGAAATGTATTCACTTAATTTTTCTGGATTTAGATTGGCTAATCATATAAAGGAAGGATCAATAAAGAAGATCAACCAAACGACCATGGCATTCAAATGTATGGAAAATATTAATGCATTCCTCGAAGTGGCACGACAACTTGGAGTACCACCTCAAGAGACATTCCAGACAGTGGATCTTTGGGAACGACAAAATCTCAACTCCGTGGTCATCTGTTTGCAATCTCTCGGCAGAAAGGTACGAAAGAAAAAAACCTTAAGAAGATATTTAGTTTTCGTGAAATTGTTAATTCAATCGTGAATACTCACTTTTGTTCCAATTCTCAGGCGGGAAATTATGGTAAACCCAGCATTGGACCGAAGGAAGCGGAAAAAAACGTCCGTAATTTTTCTAACGAACAATTGCGGGCTGGAGAAGGAGTTATCAGTCTACAGTATGGGAGTAACAAAGGCGCAACTCAAAGCGGCCTCAATTTTGGAAATACTCGACACATGTAAAGCCTCGTTCTTTCGTTCTTCCATGAACTATTTAATTGAACGAAATGTTCATTACTCTAATTCATAAAAATCACTACATGAGCGTACTAAAAAAATCGATATATTGTTAATGCGAGTTGCATTTAGACGACGTACTGGAGTATTCAATGTACCAAACGTTTTCTCCACAATTCCAAACTGTATTTCATATACAGTATAATTAATCTTCGATGAAGTTATTCGAGATTCCAAACAGAAAAGACAATGTAAAGAAAAACCTGACAATCAGTTTGTGTCAAATTTACCTCATATTCTCAACCTTTTTGTTTTCGAATCATTATATTTTCTTCCAATATGTTTTCATGTTGAATCATGTCAAACACCTGTTAATTATTATTCGAAATATATGCATATATATCATGTATTATATATGAAACAATTAACGTAAGTATTTTGTACAAATATCTTTGATTGTTAAAACAATCAATATGTAGCCCGAAGAGGATTAATTTCATCAATAAAGCAAATGTGAAACAAGGTTTTGATATTTATATATATCCATCATATAATTGAAATTGAATCTCACTATACCTTTCCATCATGTTACCTTATCACAATCACTACATATTACCTCTGGAAAGGATAATAATCCAGGCCAGAATTATACTTAAATTCATACGTGTATCCTGCCTTTTGTTTCGATGCGAGTTCTATCAACTTTTTCACCTCCGGCCTGAAACAAATTTTAATCATGAAAAATAATTCTCTATAATATACTGAAATACGAAATAGTTTTCAGTTGAACTGCATTAGTGCCATTCTATCATACAAACCTATATGGGACAGGTAACATTTCGTCATGGAAGGTGCATGGTTTCGGTATTTCAGTTGGTTTTTTAAATGCTCTGTTTCTAATAATATCGATGTCACGTCCACATTCCTCTAAGAGATCCTCAATTTTTCTTGGCGGTGCATCGAAATGAATGACAAAATAACTGGCTTCACGATAAATCGCACCATGCGATCTTGCTTTATATGGCGTTGATTTTTGACCCAAATTATCTATTTTTCTAATGAATCCACCTCTATTGAAGATTGCACTTGTCACTCTTTTCAACGCTTCTACTGTTTCGGGCTAATTTGATTGGCAATAAACAATTGGTTAATATTATAACCTATGATGTTTCATAACATGATCATAATTTTTGTATACAATACCTTACTCATCACCCGGAGTAGTAGCGGCATTTCATAAGTTGGCATTCTAACCTCAGTTTATACAGCTTTATTTAAAAAAATAATTATTATTCGATCCTACAATGTATTAGTTTATTGAGTAATGCCGAGGGAGTTAACAGCAAGAAAATAATTCAACATAAAGCAAGACATAATATACAGAACATTAGGACATGAATTTTAAGGTTAACTTACATTTGTGCGACAGAATGTATTTTCGCGCGAAATTATGAATTTGAATAAATTGAAATTGCATACGCGCCAAATTTTTTTGATGGATGTGGAATAAGGTTTAGAAATAAAAAGAAGAAGTTAAGTTATCCTGTTTATTCATAGATTGTCTCTATGCATTAACGTGATATTACGAAATTACAATATGTAGGTAACATCAAATTTTGTTGGTTCAGTTCGACGCACTGAACACTCATAAATACCCAACCACAAACTAAATTTGAATCAGTTATATGGCTAAATGCTATTGATTGTAATTACGAAATATCTTTATCATTTGGGTGTTTTGTGACGTTGTTTGTATACCATACTGACAGTGGATTCCATAAACTGCAAAGTGCGTGATTAATAAAATCACAGTAGATAGTTTAATAAAATAAACAAGAGATCATTTACAAATGAATACTTTATCACCATCTGATCAGTGGCGTCATTTATGTTTTGACTTCTTTTTTTTCTTCGATGATTTACTCTTACTCTTAGATTTCTTGGACTTTCTTTTATGCTTATCATCATCTGAACTGGAATCTGTAGAATCCGAATCACTGTCGCTGTCTGAACTGCTTCCTTTCCGTGTTGACTTACGTTTCTTATGTTTCTTGTGTTTTTTCTTGCGTTTTCTATGAGAATCATTTGAACTATCTGTGTCAGATGATGAGCTGGATGTGCTACTGGAGTCATCATCAGGGCTGCTTGACTTAATTCTTCGTTCAGTGAGTTTGGGTTCGATTTCCTTGTTTACAATTAATTGTCGTTCATCCAATTTCAGCTTCTTCATTCCAATTTTATTGTTATCAATATCTGACTCTGAATCTGTGGCTGAATAATCTGGCTCAAAGCTGGCTTCATCAAGCACACTGCGTCTGCGATCCAATAGAAGCGGTATTTGCCGTTGTTTATCTATTGATATTTCTACTTGCGATGAATTGATATTCTCAATATTGTATTCATTTTCAACCGAACGTGAAAGATCGCGAGCGTCGCAAATGTATTTGTGCTTAGATTTTTTTTCGTGAACCTTCTCTTTGTCCTTCTTATGTTTCTTATCCTTTCGTTTTTTACGATCCCTCGATTTACTTCTATTCCTATGCTCCTTTTTTCGTTTTTTCTCGCTCCGTGGCTTTTTATCTTCCTTTTTAATATCAATAGCCCCTTCAGTATCTTTTTTACGCTTCAAGAAGTTCAATTTTATCGAGTCGCCATGTTTATAAATTAACGGGGATGGAATTCGAATGCGTTGTTCACACTTTTCCATTGTGTCTATTCGATCGTGATCGAGATAAACTTTTCTTTCACCCATATCGCGACTGAATGGGGGGAGTTCAATATGACGTCCTAATAGCGGTGATTGTCTCCCGTCATCCATTAATTCTGGTGAATGAGATCTAAAAAGATTATCATTTTTGTTGAGCGTTCTGTGATCCAAAAATTGCATTGACAGTGCTATGGGGTCCATATCTTTATTATCTTCAACCTTTTCACCCAATCGCTCTTTTGCAGATAGTCTTGTAGGTGATTGGGTGATCTCTGGCAGCATTTTGAATTTAGATCGATCTAACTTGGATTTTCGCAGTGGTTCAGGAATTTCAATGTTTCCCTCAGGTGCAATATTAGTACTTTCCTTTGGCTCACTAGTTGTTTCTAATTCTGGACTTCTTCGTTCCGGATTTTGATACAACATTTTGCGGCTATCACAGATTTTCTTAATCTCGATAGGCCGAACTGTTCTCTGGTTCGATATATTCTCAGTGCTCGCCGATAGCTCCGATGTTATAGCCTCCGATACTTCATCTACGCTTGAATCAATTATTGAAGGTAAATTCAATGGCACTTCGTCTAATTTTTGGGGCTTATCGTCATCTACTCCCGAAACCGATTGTTCCGCTGTAGATATTGACAACTCATTTCCAATGGAAAAGTCATCATGAGAATGATAGTCATCCGACCTTGTTTCTAATGGAACTGCGGTCAGAGTTTCAGATAGTATGAAATCTGTATTTTCGTCTTCTCTTCGAACAGTTGTAGGTGATGCATTTTTTTCCATTGTGTCTGTAATCATTCCAGTACTACTAGAAATATCTGAGTGGCTTTCGTTTAATTTTGCTGAATCTTCATGCAGATTCAGAATCGATTTGAAATTAGGGTTAGGGGGGTTTCGACTAGATTGAATATCTGTCTGTCGACCTGAGTCCTGCTCAATCAATTCGGGAGGTTCAGGATTCATTATTAATGATTTTTCTTCAAATCTGATAAGTGAAGATGTAATTAATGCATCATTATTTTTCATCATCTCTATTTTATTGGATTCAATATTCTCATGTGTTGTTGTCGGTACTGATGTTGCTTCTGCAATTTTTGTATCATTATATACATTTTCCCCTTCAGATAATGATTTAGATGTTTCCGGTTTTATTATTTCTTTGTGCATCAACTTCTTTTCCTTTTTCTTCTTCTTCTTCTTCTCTTTCTCATCAGTGCTCTTCTTTTTCTTTTTATCTTTGGTCTTTCTCTCTTTCTTTTTATCATCCAATTTATCGTCATGATGATCTTTGTCTTTTTTCTTTGCTCGCTCAGGTGAAAGCGGTTTGACATCATTCTTTTGTTTTTGGAAATGAGGACTGGTACTTTTCTTGATTTTCTTTCTATCGATCGGTGGTTTTTCGTGGCGATCACGACTTCTATCGTCAACACTCCTTTCATAATCATCTCTATACCTGAAAAATAAGACAATGAATATCATGACAGGACTCAATTTTTCGTACATGAGCATTAAGAATGGATGCAAAAAATTACCTTTCTTTTTCGAATTCTCTTTTCTCAACTTGACGCATGTCATCTCTGTTTTCACGTATGTATCGATCGTCCCGCGAGTTATCTTTATCAGATCGTTCTCTATCATCCTTCTCACGTACTCTTTCATCACGTTCCCTATGTGAAATCAATCTGTCACGTTCATCTTTTTCTCGATCTCGATCACGACTCCGATCAGGTCCACGACGATCTCGTTCATCTCTTTCTCTCGGTCGTTCATCCCGAGCTCGAGTTCTGAAATAATTCGATGATAAAGTTTCATTCATATATACGGGATGAATCGTCGCATTCATTGAGCGTATATGAAAGATTTCGGTAATACCTTTCATCACGAACTGGCAATCGATCACCATTGTCGATGTCTGAATGTTTAATGTGTTCACGATCTTCCTGCTCTTTTGACATTCGAGTTCTATCGCGATCATCCCTCATAGATCTTTGTGAATGATCCAATCCAGATGATGCAAAATCATAGCATCCTTCAGTCCCCGGAGGTGCCACGTCATCAAACCGTTTGAAATGTTGATCGCGAGATGGATTGTTATACCTCTGATTTGCCGGCTCGGGATACCTGATAATAGACAATTTAATACACTACGAGTGTAAATGTAAAGATGCATGTGAATAAATATTTGCAGGCGACATTATCAAACTGATAATGCCTACGATCTCGTTATAGTGAAACATAAAAAGGCCAACGCTGATGTGTGTAACAATTTCAATTTCATCAAATGATCCGCAACTTCATGAATTAGATTGAGCTGAAAAAGGAAATTGCATTTAATCGCGGATTATTATATAACACCGTTATCGCTAAGTTTTCTGACGAACATGTGTTGTAGAATTGAACTAGTAATTTGATATTTATGACTATACTCAGACAAGATTTTTCTAAGATATGTTGAGTGTGAATGAACAACTTATAATGATATAGAAAAATATAATATCGATTATAAATGTTGATTTTGTCCCGACTTCACCTGAGTTAAGAATAAAGTTGAAGTGCCCATCAACTGGCAGGATTGGCCGTGTACCGTGCGTAAACGATGTTGCGACAGGCCGCGTTTTCTAAGTCTCCTCTTGATACACTATATTCGACTTTTCATCTTTTAATCAACTCTTTATTATGGATTAAACACAATTCATCAGATAGTAGAAAACATAGAGCTTGGAATATTGACGTAAAATATTGACTAGTATTTTATTACAATTAAAAATGTAAAATTTGAAAGATGTTCTAAAATCGCGGGCACAATAAAATCTGATCACTTAAGTTATTCAATTAATTTGAATAAGAAACTAATATTTCGTAGATCATTTCGATTGCAATATGCATCCAAATGTTTTCTCACTCAATTACTTCACATAAACAACAATTTTATTAACCCGTAAAAAGTTTATAACAATAAAAATCATTCATTCATCACTTTAATACCCACGCAATACTCTCATACTTGCTTAGAAATAATAATTTTTAAGAAGTCCTGATTATCTCTTCTCAAACTTACTATTACACTCATAAAACTTCAGGTACTTATCACTTCCCCAATGTACGATAAAATTTCTCGATTTTACAAGTAATAGTCTGTTTGGTATCATCACAATAATCAATGAATTACTTTTGATTCAGTAACAAATCGAGAAGTAGTTAGATTTACGACATTGAGATAAAATGTAAAGTGCAGTCTTAATGGATACGCGTATCAAATAACTATTGTGGCGATAATACCTATTGTAGAAATCATAATAGTCTTTCCTCTCCGACTGAGGTGGTGGTACATTTTGTTGTGAAGATTGAGGCCGAGGTAGATAGCGACCGCCAGATCGGTCTCTATTGGATGGCGGCAAATCACGTTCACGGTCGCGTACTCCATACTCATTTGCAGATGAATCATTATAATAACTATTATATCCTTCACGTGGTTCACGTGATTTACCACGATCCCGATCGCGATCTCGTTGGAATCTGTAACAATTTCAAAAATTATTCTTGCATTACATACATGATAGGAAATAAAGCAATACAATGAATATTATTTGTCAAGCGATAAGACCTCGGGGGTGATTTAACGGGTGATCTGTAGCGCGACGGCAGATCTCGATCGCGATCCCTATCACGATCTCGCGACATAGAACCACGTGGCGATTGACTTCGTGAGTAAGATCGTGATCTATAAAAATTTAATGGAATAAATGATGAAGTCATAATCCAAGACGAATTTTTCACTACGAAATATTTACTTGAAAGATAATTTACTCACCTACTGATCGAAAAACTCCCACTACGAGATCTTCGTTTTGGTGTTCTGCTCCGTTGTTTGAGTGATAATGGTGATCTTGATGATCTCCGCTTGATTGGTGGACTTCTTGATCTACTTTTACGTGCAGATAGTGGAGATCGACGACCAAAAGATCGTGAACGCGATCTTGTATAACTTCTGGTTCGTGAACGACTTCGAGAGCGTCTACGATGTTTGCCGAGTCTACGATCCCTTTCATCTTTTTCGCGGAGCATTCGCTCAAATGCCTCCAGCGGATCATCAATTACTCTGTTAATTACGATGAATCAATTATAGATGTTTGAGGAATGATCCGAAACTAATTATGTAGATAAAAATAAAGATATTTACCCGGTAACATTCCCATTTCGTATATTCCGATTCAATGGTGGCGGAGGTGGATGGATTCCTCGATAACCCACTATCATAAAAAAATTAGGAAATTAAAAAATATCTCTAGCATGTATATTCATGAAAAACATCGATAGTTTCATGATGAAATCTTACTGTGGTGCATTCCACGCATTGGCCTCGGCATACCATTATAATTGCGTGGTGGTTGAGACATTCGATAGCCTTGTTGATGGAACGGTGGTCGATTGTACCGTGGTGGTCCGTAAGGACCGTGGGGGCGTTGTGGGTGATGGTACATTGGTGGTACAGGGTGATTCATATATGGATCTGGTAGTAATGGTTGATTGTGTGGTAAAATATTAGGTGGTGGTTGACTGTAATTGAGCGGTGGAATCGCTGGTATCTGTCCTTCACCTGGTGGATAAGGTATCAAAGGAGCTTGATTTATGGGAGGTTGAGGATGTAAATGAGGTTCATCCACCTGGAAGATTTTGATATGTTAAAAATTGGGAAAACCTCATTGATCTTCTATAAACGAATACTTACAGTCGGTGTACTCGAACGATCTTCACCAGTTCTGTTTAATTCCGATTCGTAGTGTAAATTTGGTTGATATCTTGGTGCATTATTTAATGACAAATTTTCATATCCCTCCCTTGGATGTATCGTTTGAGATGGGGATATGTTATAGTTTGTGTAATCGTTACACTGAGCGTTCCTCGGTGAAAGAGATCGTCGTCTGTTCATTGGTCTCAAACTCTCATTATGATTATTGTCACCACCACTTCTAGAAAAAAACAAATAAATGTTTGAATTATCGATTTCGATTTTGAGTATATAAAAGTAGATAAAGATTACCCACCGATCGTGGTGGCTTTCTATATTGAAACTGAGACGGCGTTCTCGATGACGTTCATCATCTGGATACTCATGCTCATAAACATTTTTTTCATTTGAAAATGATTTGTCTTGTGGAGTCGTTGTTTTATGTGGTGATTGACTGGTTGATTGAATCGGAAATAAAGGTTCCGTTCCTGGTGGCGGAGGCGGTTTAACGTCTGTGTCTTCATCAATTACTGATTGGGCAAGAGTCTTGCTTGGATTTGATTCTACAGATGATTCTCGTTTTTCTAGAATTGAAAATGAAAAAAATTGAATCGTTCATATACACGGAAGAATGTTCCTATTTCTGTATCAATTAGACATCATCAATTTTGATAAATTTACCTGGGACAATTGGTATTTGCGGTGTAATAACTTGTGTTGTTGTATCATCTGCGGGCTTTGTAATCAACTCTTCTACCACTTCTTTTGACTCACTTTGGCTTGTTGCAATTTGACTCTCACTCTTCTCTACTTCATTCAGTGAAGTATTTGATAC
Organism: Meteorus colon; assembly: GCA_030523085.1. Classification (NCBI taxonomy): domain Eukaryota; kingdom Metazoa; phylum Arthropoda; class Insecta; order Hymenoptera; family Braconidae; genus Meteorus; species Meteorus colon. The sequence continues at coordinate 26,072 of JAPYZH010000108.1, read as the reverse complement.
ACTTGATGAATCAATCTGCCGTTTAGTTTTGAAAGTCGTTACGGCATTGCGTAGAAAACGATTAGGAATAAGTGTATCAGGTAAAATGTCTTTTTCCGTACAGAGCGGACACTCATGTTCTTCCGATTCAAGTAAAAACGTTCTAATGCCTGTGAAAAAAAAACAAATTTCAACAATTAATCAAGAATGAATATTCAACATATTTGGTAGTAATTCAAAATCAGGAATGATATTCCTCACATTCATCACAAAAAGGGTTTCCACAGCATGGAATTGTGACTGCATCAGTTAGAATATCTTTACAAATATTACATATCAAATCTTCAGGTATTTCTGGTTTCTCAATGGTCGGCAACGGATCTTGAAAAAATGGTGGCCTCTCCTTCTTGCCTTCCTTATAGGCTTGACTGAGAAATGAAATTTAACATGATGTTAATCATCACTCAATTTGCCAGTAAACTAACACTGCACGATTCATATTCATATTCAAGAACCAATAAAACTCACTGATCAATAGCTGGAACAGCATATTGTCCAGTAGGTGTTATCATAGCTCCAGGTACTTGGGGTCCATCAACAGGTACCATAAAACTTCTCGGTATACCAGTACTCTTCTTAACTTCCACAGGTTCTTGATTGACACTCAGTGGACAATTTTTAATCCAATGACCGGGTTGATAACATTTGTAACAAACATAATTTGGTGGTACCTCGCCGGTTTGACTTGATCCACGAATTTTCATATAACTGCAAACAACAACACAAAGATTATTAATAATTGATGACCCCATCATCAAGTAAAATTATACAGAAAGATTGAATACTTTGATGGATCGTAGTCCTGCGTTGATTGAGTCATCATAGCCCGTATTTTATCATCCTCAGATCCGTCTAATCTTGTGAGATCAATTGCGTTACCCGTATTAGATTCCTCTTTGGAGTTATTGAACGCTTGGGATTCTGAACGTTCCCAAGACCTTTTCTGTTGTATTGTCAATGGTACACGGGAAATAATGAGACTCGTATTTTTTGCAATCAGCGCATTATCATCTGTATATTCTGTGGAAGGAAAAACGTAAGAAGTTAATGATAAACAAGTACGTAAATATCATGAATTATATAAATTCTAACCTTCTTTTGTCTGTGCATTCGTTATTTGAAGATCAAAATTCATATTCTTTCCAATGCGTTCTTGATGAAAAATGGCTTTCTTCAAATCGCAAACAGAAATGTGCAATCCATCGAATGACACAGTGTCATAATCCAATGCTGATTTGAATTTATAATGGACAGACATTTTTAATTTGATTTTATAGTTTGTTGTATGAACAAATCCAACATTCACTCTATGAAAACGACCAAAACTTCCATTATCAACATCCAAGCGCAATTCATGCACTTTCAACTTCGTAAAAGCATATATAGGTTAACTTAATGATACTTATTCCATCCACTTCTGCGTGTGCGCGCTATATAACAACACCAAAGTCCACGAGCAGCGCAATACAACGCGTTTTGTTTCAGTTGCGTTCCTCCAGAGTGCGCAGTACAATTCATCAGAGAACAATTGAATAAAGATAAATATTTTATTTGCAGTTATATAAATTGCTTCTTGTTGTTCATTTGGATAATTTAATCCCAATTTCATGATTTTCTGTTTATGGTTTAACTTTCATTTACAGAGAGCAGAGGAGCGGATTTTTTTTTGTATGATTTTTCTATCCTGTAATTCGTGATAATAATCCTATCATTTCAACGATTTAATTGAAAATGCGCGTGGACTTATTCAAAGGAAATGATTATTATTTAATGTGTTGAATTTTGGATCAGTAGAGCAACTGCGTCATTTTATTATCGTTAATCTGAGTAGGTTTTTTCTGTGAGCTGCTTTCATTCGTTATCAAATTTTATAAATATGTTTTTTATTTTTTTTTTACTGCGACTATTGTCCGTTACCTGAAACCTTTTTTTCGAAAATTTTAAATAACGGAGAATTTTCGTATTAGTAATGAATTGTTAGTGGTTTTATATTCATAATTCATTGCGGTAATCGTTTAGAATATTTTAACTTAATTATGGCCATGAGAATGATGATATATTCTACTTCAATTTGATTGTCAACAAATGTACACTTCATGGCTTCCATTCACTTGACGTTAATTCTAATATTTATGACTGTTTCCAAACAGAAAATAAACAATCTCGATTTTCCCGATAGAAGAATGTTTCGAAATCAAGAAATAAATCATAATATTTATACACTGGACGTAAAATTTCGAAAAACATCCTAGAACGATCTCGAAATAGAACTTCATCCCAATTTAATTATTCCTTTCATCCATTAATTCATATCGATCTATCTCGAATTACATACGTTATAAAACAGAAGTTTAAGGAAGGAACATAAATAATGGTCGCCAATCTTCTTCAACATGGAATGAATATGAAAAACAGGATTCATGTGAACCAAGAATATCCAGTACATTCACTTCTGACCTGGTTAGATCCGTTTAAATCTGGATCTAAAGTTATAAAATCTCATTAGATTCAATTAAGCTGGCTTGAATCAGTTTCAATTCATCTTTCTTAATATCACAAAAGATTAACAAAATGATTTCCAGGTTCTGATTCAATTTCTTCAAAATTTAAGTTACAACGCAACACTTCCGTCTTTTAATGCGTCTGCGCAAATGACTTCACGCGAATCATAACATATGATGTTCTTTCGTGAAGTCGGCACCCAGTTCCAATAATTAAATTCATCCTGATCTGCCCCGTGGAAAATTTGATTTGATATTTATCAATTTGATAACCGAATTTGAGGTTAATTTCATAATTGGGCATATGGACTAAAAGAATACTTCATAATAACGATGGTAAGAGGAGTAAATTACTTATGATCAACAAATGATGAATGAATGAAAGCATTTGCTTACCGTACTTGATAAGAAGAATGAACATAACCTCATTGTTGATCATTACTAATATACCCCTATTGTAATGTATTTTAATATAATTTTTTTTGGGTAGTCTGCCCTATTTAATTTTCAGAGTTTGATGACTGTTGTTCTATTATTAATATGCACATGTGCATATGTACGATCGATTGTTCCAAGATTAGTGGACAGAAAAAAAGTCGGGTAAGTTACAAGATTTGATTCAATCATGAATTCATTTTATATATGAATGTACACTAACTTCCAGATTAATGAGTAGCATTTGAAACGATTCATTTCATTGTCAATGTCCAGCATCAATAGATTTTGGAGTATTTAATTTAAAAGCATTCAAAAAATATTCATTTCAAATCGTTTGAAATGCTACTTTGTAATCAGGATTGTGCAATATGTTAATAAATGATTAATTTTCTGCAGCGTTGGTGGAACGTTTTGGAAGTGTGCGAGGATTGGTGAGAGAAAAAGTCCGTATGTAGCGATAGGTTGTCTCTTCATGGCATTCAGCATATTATTTTGGTCTTGAAGCCTTCTGGGAATCACGGATGCAATGCTTTTCTTACATGATGTTTTTTACACATACTCCAGGCGAGATATATTTATATATTAAAATGGTGAAGAGGATTGAGAAGGCTATGAGTGAATATTAATGATGTTTTTATTTCAATAATATATACATATGTATATTCATAAGAACTTGGTAAACATGTGATGAAAGTAAATGTCATGAGTTGATGAATATATGATGATTGTGTGAGAGTAATGCTGCTCTGGTACGTTGGTATTTATTTCCATTTATTTTTGTCAACACATCATCACTGCAAAGCTATACAATTATCCAATTTGAGCACATTTTCTCATTTTACATTTTATTATTACAATATATATATATTTTTCTATAAACAACAACATCTTTTCTTTTAAATATAGATCCTATCATATCAATGTTTTGAGCATCATTCGTTACAATGTATCAGAAATCAGTAAATTATATTATTAACATTTCTAATGTAAGAAAAAAATGGGATTAAACTCTATTATGAAATTAATAAGTTGTTTGGTTAGACTGATATGTGAAATGATATGAAGTTTATCAATATCAACTGGGTGTCCATAGAAATGGACTGATGATACAACGTTTGTACGATGTTGATATCTACATAATTCATTTTCTATTTGTTTGAAATAAAAGAATTAAGGGAGAATAGCCTGTGTAAATGTTAATGAATTTTGTTCAATAATAATACACTCAATTATTTCATCAATTTATATTTTTGCAAATTCATATAAAATAATTAACCAACATAATTGTTGCTTATTTCTCTCAAACATTAAGTGTAACGTTACACGCACTACAGATATGATTTCACAAGGATATGGAATTGTTACCGCGCGCTCTCAACAGAAACATCTGTGTTCTATCTTTTCTTAAAATTTAATTATTCTAATTATTTGTCTCATATTTGATTATGAATGTATACCAGTTACACATGACATGCGAGAACATTTGATAAATTGTTTGTCTTAATTATCTATCACTAGAAACTTTTTTGTTCTCGAGTCATTTCGTTCTCTCGCGAATATTCGAGAATTTCAAAAAAATATAATTATCTCAACATTGGACATAAATATAACCTTTGCTGAGTGGGATATGAACGCTAATGAAAATATTTTTCATTGGTTTCTTTTTATGACTTCTCTCATAATTTCCAGAAAATTTACGGGTTCAGCATAAACTTTATTGGGATATTTCATTACTTCGACTCGAAGAAAGTACAATGCCTTGTTCTGTCTTTCTCATACTTCCTTTCTTAACCGTTACCTATATTATGATGAAAACGATGTAAATGAAGTAGGTTGAGGAACATTATAAAGTTTAAGTTCTGCAGATGCTGCTCAAGAGCGAATAAAGGAAGTTACTTCATATGTTCGTACGTTCGACAGCAAGTCAATTGTAATCAAGCAAAAACCATTATGAGATACCCTAGCGAGCATACTGCAATGTTGTAATGTAAAAAAACATTGGTACCGTGGCTTACATCGAAAATTTCATTGTGTTTAAAGGCATTTTGATCTTTGGTTAAAGGTACTCGAGGATCGACAGTGGTAGTGGTAGTTATAAACTTCCTCTTTTCTGTATTCAAAGCCGATGTAGTCTTTTGTTCTGCAAGTGTGCTTGCTTTGCTATTTCGTTGCTTAGGTGTAGTCAAGGAATTTCCTCTGACACGATTTGACTTCTTCCAACTGGCTGTAGTCGCACGTGTAGATTGTGTGACTCCTTCCATTTCTACAATGATAAATTACTTGATATTTCTCGTTTTCTAACTCACAGCTGTTACTAAATGAATTAAATATTTTTTTCTACCGTAAAGGCGAACTGTAGATTCCGCCACACCCATACTCGATTCAGCAATACATCTGTACTCTCCCAAGTCCTCTTTCTCAAGTTGTTCAATTCTCAATTCAATCGTTGTTTTCCATTCTTCATCAAGGTGTGGCAATTGAGAACTATTGAATCTGCCTCTATATATATATATATTTTAAATTAGCATACGAGTTAGTCACAATAAATTATTAGCGACATTGCATCTGCCGTAGTAAATAGGAATTTATGCATATCAAGATTGTTCACGGGCATGCTCGTATTTCTGAAATTGATTGCAACAAGCGAACGAATGATTGTAGATATTGTGTATATAGATAACGTACCCATTACTTATCGATACGACCTTTTCGCCACGTTTCCAAAAATTGATCGTCGGTGGAAAACTTTCGATTTCACAACTGAGTGATACATTTGTATCTAATGGTGCTCCTACCACTTCATTTTTCACTTTAGCCGTAGGTGGAACTGAATTTGATAAAGTTTTATTAGCATTCAATTTCTGCTATTGACGTGCAGGTATATTAATTAATTATGTTATCTAGTTATATTATCAGGCCAATAAGGCAGTTGGATACTCACACTGAACTCGTAAATAAACACGTTTGCTCACGCCTGGTGGGACATCGTTTGTGGCTATACAAAGATACGCTCCCATTTGCTTCCTGTCTACTTTGATTAATTCTAGTCGTTCGCCAACAGAATAATCCACTAGAATATATTTATTGTAGATATAATTAAAAGATTTCACTTCGTTACAACTGATATACAATCAAATACAACCAAAATAAGAATCGTTAATGCATCATTTTACTGCATTACACGTTAATGGATTATAGAGATTGTTCTTATAATGAATCGAATTAAATTTCAATTGGTTCAATGTACCTGGTGCGAGTTGATCGCGATGATCTCTTTTAAGAAATGGAGTTTTTTCTTTTCTCCAAGAAATTGTTGGCTGCGGACGACCCGTTGCTTTGCACTCCAACGTCGCATTCTCACCCTCTTTGACGATAACATCACTATTTGATGTTCCTGTCGTGAGAATATCTGGGCGTACTGTAGAATTGAATTATTCAATGGTCATGTAATTAATTACAGTTCCATCAAATACATATTAAGTACATGAATATATATATATATATATATATATATACATGTATTACTTCTGATCGGTAATTCGATGAGTTTATAGAGCATTCGATGCACTTGGTACTATCGAGCAAATGTGATCCCGACAACGGTATTACTACATGCTCTAAAGTGTTACATACTCATGTTTATATGCTATACAGTTTTCGATGGTAATTAACACGCTCGGTGTGTAAGCCCATATGGCAACTGCAATTCATTGACGTTAAGTAAGCTTGATTGAAATGGATTGAACTCATCGTGACAGGATTCTGCATGAATCAACTTTTATATTTAATTAAGAAACACAGATGTAATTAATTCGCTCGATAAATCAAAAACATACAATTATTGAACTCATTTGCGGTTTGAATATCTGATTATAAGATCGGAATGTACGTCAAAGCAAATTATATCTGAAGCACGTAGAATATACATAGATTCAGGTGCTAATTGAAATTGTTAGCTTGGTTCACCTCTCATGCCAGCCATACGCAACCTGATTTGCGCGGTTGATATTATGGAATGCATGACATGGTATAATCAGAGGCATACCTACCCAGAACATCAACGCATCCTAACTGGTTCAACATTGGCTCTGTATTTACTTGACACATATAGCATCCACGATCCGATTCTTTGACGTCGCGTATATGCAGACGCCAAGATGCCCCATTTTCATTCCTACCAGTTGTTTGATTTGTTATCAATTTAATATTCTCCATTGCCACAGAGAATTTTTGTGAGTTGTGCACTGTTCTTGTGCCCATTGAAAGTATCATTTGATTATCCATTCGCAGCCATCCCACCTGATGATTAAATAAGAGAACAAATTAAGTTTCATCAAGTATTTAAAATTATGAATGAATACATGAGTATTGTCTATCATCAGAATAATATATTGTCAATCAACAAAACTTTTTTGTCTCGCCATTGTATATATATTGTATTTTCATTTGAGCGTAATCGTATTATCTAGTCGACACCAAAATTGATAGAGGATCCGCACGGAGCAGCCGTTTGTTAACGTACATAATTGCAAACATTAATTTCACGAGGGTGGCGGATAATTACAACCATTGATAATACATACAAGTGGTTCGCCGGGTATTGTCCGAATCCTCTGGGAATTGCGTTACCCTATAGAGTGTTTGTTTGTTGCATGTATGGATATGGCTGCGGATATACATATACAAGCGTTGATGTCACATAAATAAATATATATACAAATGGACTTATTCCAATCGGATTTCGTTCAAGTCAACAAGATAAACATATACCGAGCGAATCGGAATTGAATTCACCGTTATGTAAAATGCTATTGGAAAAAATCACCAGAGAAATATTTTTCATATTCTATTATCTTATTTCCAAGACCCGGAGTATCATGGAAACGAATCAATAAAATTCCAACGAACAGCTCAAGCTAAGGAAGCGTATTGAGGAATACTTTTCGATAGACATTTTTAGCAAACGCAAACAACAGCGGTAGCTATTTGATTCCCATTTGATATATATCTACCTAGTTCACTTGACAATAAAAATAGTTTGAGCTACAGATGCATGCGGGACCTATTGCTTTCCGTTTACGAGAATCACATCATGGTCGCCAATATATAGAGCAACTTGGTGGTAACCAATGTGTACGTAAATAAACTTCTGGAAAGATTCTCATTTAGTGTCTACAAAGTAACACAATTCTGTTTGCCTGGGTGTAGAGCTCGACGTACGGGCCGAATTGATCTATACAATATATATGTATGTATGAACAAACAGTATTGAAAGAAAAATGGACGAGTATTCATTCAAGATTTAGCGCTCGTTTTCTGGATAAATAAAAGGTAATAACTAAATTGAACTTTTTGTTGTACGTGGGGCAAACAAAAGGATTCAGTGGCAGAGAAATTTTTGACGTCAGACAGTAAATATTCTATCATTTTTTGCTCTTTCTCTTAGTCACGTCATCTATACAGTGTTTGAGCAGTTGTTATAAATTGACGAAAAAAAGCACGACGACGACAACGACAATAACGGGGACTAGACGTACTCATTACTTATTCTTAAAAATGATGAAGAAATGGGGAGTTGAAGAGAATATGGAAAGGAGTTGATAGTACGTTGAGTTGTATATATATTGATAGAGCTTGTCGAGCTGCAATATAACCTCAGACCAATGGTCGTGCACTTTATTCGAGAACAATAAGTCAGATTGGTATGCTCACAGCGTTTTCCAATAATGCCACTGAAAGTATTTCTCAATGATATCGAAATGAAACATATATATAAATATGTCAGATGGTTGAAAAGCTTCTCATTCATTGGGAAAATGTAGACTAGTGTTGTGCATTCAACATTTCTTTTTCATAAAGCGTATCTCGTCTATGTCTTTGATCTGACATTAAAGACGGCCTTACACATTTGCGTCATAAAATATGGAATGGAACAACGTGAGCGATTAGAGGATAGGGCGATCATTCAGCCCGTGGCAATTCTCTTTGCCATGACGTATCTGCATATCAAATCGATGTTAATGCATAGTCTAGACATTCTCACGATACCAAATTGAAATTAATGCAGATTCATGAATGTTCGGCAAAAAAACCTTTCCAATTTATAACATGGATTTTATTGGACATAATCTATCTATAACATAGCAGAAATTTGACGTGCAAATATTGAATTGCACTGGTGTCATGATTGAGTTTGACATAGTCCTTGGAGAACAAAAGTTATGGAAGATAGACGGATATAGATTTCGCATACTTGCAAATGAAATACGCGAGCTTTTGGATTCATGGTGCGCGTATTTCTATTCCAAAGGGAGCAATTCGACAGCTGACACACATTATCCTCTGTGCAGGTTACGAATTTTCCCTCAGTGATTCCCATCGGTGTGATATTTTGAGATTCTCCACGTTCACGAATCTGCGTTAGCGTTAAGAGATTGCTCTCCATACCCATTTTCTCCTATACTCCATATCTTCTTCTCTCCTATTCCATTGTAATCATGGAAACAATCATTCTTGTCTTCCTCTCTCTCTCTCTCTCTCTTACACTTTCTCTGACTTCCCATCGCTTACTCTTTCTCGGCAATGGTGCTATTCCTCCTTTTCTTCATATATATATATGGTGTTCTGATTCTCGTTCTTCCCTTTTGGTATACTTGAGCACACGAGCCAGTAGTAGTCATCTTTGTCTAACCAACAAACCACCGCGAAGCTAGGGAATGGGATGCACCCTTTTACTCGGCTCACCAGCAATCACCGATTTGTCTGAATAAGCCTTGGGCAAGTATATGCTTGCGCTTACCCTCAAGGGAAACACCACTCTGTCCAGCTCACTCTTCCAAAACCCTCTAGTTCGTCGATGCTTAATGGGAACGAAGCGTCAGTGTTGGAGTCGTAGCATATACGTCTATATATATATATATATGTAATGGCGAACATGTTCAGTGAAAAACTGAGAGTGATAGAAAGGCAGAATGGATATTGGTGGATGAGAGAAAGAGTGAATTGCACGAGTTTCTCGAGAGAGGAAGTGTCAGAGGAAGTTGGCTCCAACAACTATAGATGCAGCTTGCATTCATTCCCTCATCCCCACTCCATCGCTTTATATTCACGGAACTTTTTCATTTGCCCTACACCCAAGCAAGCAACTTTTCGACAATTTGTTTTTTTCTTTTTTATATACGTTTGTTGAATAAAGCACCCGCTCTCGCGGAACACTCCTGCCGCGTTCACGATTTTTATTCACCTCGATAATTGCAACTAAAGAGCTTGCGTCACGTGGAAAAAATTTACCGACAGAGGTGTTGAAACAGTTGTGAAATGTATTTAATTATCATTTTGTTTCCTTTGATGAGCATTATATTATTGTTTATGTCTCTGTGTAAATATAATTAATAACATCTTCGTACACTTGTCATGAAGAAACAGTGGAAAAGAATGTAAATGAATTTCATTATTGCTTTATGTGAGATAATATTGTACTTTATAATTGAACAACCATATGACTGCCTGTTCTCATCACGCATCACTTTTATAAACTAATCAAATTCTCTGACCATCAGTGAAATTCTAATGAAAGCTTGGCCAATAGAGTTATTAATTATATCCGGTACTCTGCATCAATTTTCATACCATACCGCATTTCAATTAAGTTGAGTGGTGAAAATTATTGGACTTGAACAAAGTTTTACAACTGTCGAAAATATTTTCAAATAAAATAAATTTTCAAAGTTAAATGTATTAACCCAATACGTAGATAATTTTTCAATTCAAATGTATAAACTCGAATTTATGGTTAGTTTTATGATAATAAAATATTTAAAATAAACAATAAATAAAAAGGTACAATTTAATTGCAAAAATAGTTTTTTGATATAGAAGATAATACCCATTAACTACCTTCGGATTATGGTGAAATATGATATAGCTAAAATGAGTTATTGTTGGTTTTATCATATATAATAATAATATGGTCATTATTCGCTTTACATCACAAAGCTTTTTCCTATTTCATATCTTCAGCGTCGATATCAACATCTTTTATTTTACCGGAGATTGCGCATAACGTTTGATGCTGTCTAGCATTTGACTCTATATATATCGTGTGTGCTTCAATGCCTTTGAGAATATATAAAGCTTGTCTCATAGCACCATTTCGTATTGGTGATTTACAACTGATACGTATTTCCGATATACTTTTCCTTTGAATCTATATATTTCTTCATTGTGGACAATCTTCCTTTTCACTACGACGTTTCATTATCAAAGCCGCTGAGCGGGATATTTATCACTGAGCTATTTCATTAGCGTACGTTAACGATAAAAATGCAAAATACTGTATAAAAAAATTTAAAAAAAAGCGAAAATGAAAACGAAAAAATATGCAGAGACAATTTGAGAGTACTGGAAACTGCCATTAATGTTTAATTAAATTTAGTGATCACTCTGCAGCGTTAACAAGTTTATTCTCACCTTGTATTTGCCAAGTCCTCTGATTTTACACGAAAGCACAGCTTCACGTCCACTAGCAACTGTGATATTTCCAATTTGTGTTGCAAAACTTGGAACAGCTTAAAAATACAAATAAAATATTTTCATAAATAATAATATAATAATATACAATATAAAATTGATCGAGTATTTATATGTTTATAAATCTATGTAAAATTGCAGTTTCCAAGCTCTATAATAACTATCAAATGCCTTCATAATAGTAAAATTGTCAAGAAATTTCGTAACTGCAACAAAACGTAGACAACAACTGCACCATCATGCGCAAACAACGATTATGCAGCATCTGTTTCAGCGCTTATTGAAGATGTCCTTGTTGAAAAAAGATACACCCAGGAGTTTCTTGTTTGCAGACGAAATATTCTGTGAAATGGTGAGATTCGAATTTACATGTCCAGCGGAGTTGGAATGTAATAATGGAACGGTGAGAGTTTCTTATGTAGAGACAATGAAGGAAAATAGAGGCCGACCGGGGATGCTGCAGACATATAGTGACATAATGAAATGTCTCGTCTATTCCAATAGCACGGGCAACTGTGCACGACTTTTCACTTCAGCTAAATGAATGGAAAATTTATATTACTTTCATATAGAGTATATGTGCATAATTCATTGTTCCGTTTCCATTCTCATCTCAACATATATTGATATATTCCTATAAATATTGACATATCTCTACAAATATTATAAACATCATGGGAAATTATTTCATAACACATATGTGCACACAGTCTGTCATTTTACAATGTAACAATTAAACAATTCATAAATCCATCACAACAAAACAAAATAAACCACAAAGAATTTTTTCGTCCGTGTAAATTTTCAGCATCTCCATGTGAAATCAAATCGCTTTTCACCATCAACAATGAGTCAATAAATCCTGGTGATAAACCGCTAACGTGTTACAAAATCAACGAATGCGGGCTAATATATATAAAAAATTCCACTGGCTTTTTTTTTCTCCATTTTTCTTTCACTATATCTTCGTATTTTTTTGTTCCAATTTTCTCTCGATAGAGTTATCGAACGAGAGTGCAGGAAGTCTTGAAAATTGTCCTGTGGGAAATAGTATATATAGATATAGATATTGGAATATATATACTCATATAGAGAGAAGAGGCAAAATCAAGACGTCGTAACGAGAAAATCATAAGATTCTCTGCATATATATATATATATATATATATATTGAAAACTGTGTGAAACCAAAGAGGGTTTTACTCGTGTGTATGTGGGTGTGCAGTTCACGAAGTAAACTTGGCAAATATCGCTACGGGCGTAGGTGATGTAGCTGCAGCTGTGTAACGGAAATAACGATACATACAGTATAGAAGGAATACGTCAAAACTGCGCATCTCACACACGGTGTATTGTTCGTTGCAACGTGCTTGCGTCTCTTTATAGTCGGTAATGTGCATCTCACCCGCTACCGCAATTCGTATTATGGTAAGATATTCACTGACAGAAACAGGAGAGGAAAAGAATTTTGCAGTTTGCCTATATCCAAAATGTAATATGAGGAAAACGCGAGGGAAAATAGCCAGAGTTTGGGCGGGATGAGACGCGCGGCGAGTGCCAGCCCAGTGAATCGTGGCTATAGAAGCGCGTCTGTGCAACCACCCGTGACCCCTCTCAGCCTCTCGCTCTCGCTGTCACCCCTTAGGGTCCCCCATTTATATCTATATGAGTTTTATTTTATGGCAAAATTATTCGCGGAGAAAAATAATTCAATCTCGACCGCTTGTTCGCTCTACAGTGGATAGGTCGCGTTGTGGATATATAATATACACTTATATATTTGCATATAAACATGTTTGTGTGTATGTATAGACTGATTTGTAGATATATATATATATATATTTATGCAGGCGTACATGTATAATAGAATGTTGGATGGACATTTTTGCAACACCTTAGAGGAAGAATGCTTCAGTGAAATTTTTAAGAATATTTTTGTTAGAATTCGTTATTATTTGCATATTGTCAAAGTATTTTCTTTTAGGAATATTTGAAGTGGATGTATTTCATGCTGATGTCGCGTTTTCTGCAAAATATGGTTATGAGAGAAGTAAAAATCGTAACTGCGAAAGAGATAATCGAATTAGTTGGATTCAAGTGGAAAATTATTCAGAATTACGTTTGGTGACGTCAAATGTACTTTTTTATTTTACAATCTATTTACTTCTCATGAATATTTTGTATAGTCATATAATTAGAATGTTTTATATCACGTTTGGAATATATATTTTTTTTATTAATTGAATTATCATGCAGTTTTTATATAAAAGTTTTAGAGTTACTGATCGCGATATTTAAATACATGTGAATGTGAAATTATTCAAGTCACGTTATGAGATTTTATTTTTTTCGAATTGGTAAATTATAGTCCAATTGATTGTGCATCATTTATTATTTTTGAATTTGGGAATATGGATGGATTTTATGGAATTGTACTCTATCGATGACAAAAATAGCGACGTTTTTCTTTTTAGCAGTTCAACTATAATTACATTGTAAAAGATAGAAAAATTCGTATTTTAAAAAATGGTTTATTCATAAATTCACAATAATGAATAATCTTGTAATTGAAACATCTTTCTGTTAATTTATTGATATGGAAACTCAAATAAATAAAAAAATAAGAGTATAAAGTGTTTTTATATTTGCAACAATGCGTGATAAAATTCGAAGACGTCGCTTTTTGTTAGAAATTCATATTCTTAAAAACTTCTTCTAGTTTGAATATCTTTTCTGTCGAATCAGTCACTTTATTTTCATGAAGTGCTTGACAGGCGAATTGCTTTCTCGTCTCTATCCGCTTTGAAGCTACAGAACTCTAGAAATAGCGAATCAAATTTTGTCAGAGTGTTCTACAAGAAATTACGACATATTCGCGTATTCTACTTCTTCCAACCAACGATCTCTTTAAATGTAAATACCACAGCAAAAGTTTTTGTTTTATAATTCCAACCTTTTAATACTTCTTTACAAATGAGTCTTACTCCTGAGTTATCCTCATCAACGTGGTCATATCCCATACAAAATAAATTCAAGATAAAAAAAAAATGAATTAATAATAAATAGAGATCGAAACAAAAGAAAGAAATATTTGCTCTAAATATAAATTCTAAAGAAATTTTACACGACGATAAAAAAATTTTTATCGCTACAATATCCAACGTGTCAAGTGCACGCGTGGCCCAAGAAGAATGTTCGCGATTCTTAAAAAAATATAAGGCTTTTCTCACCGTCCCTCGACGTCTCAGATATTTCTGTATATATAAAGATGACTACGAAATTTCCCCACAAAAAATGACAATTATTTCTTCTTTTCCCTTACCCTAATATAAACACGGTACAAACATGAACCCTAAATAAATAAATCAGGATTATACTGTGAATAAAAATACCCATATTATGACGACAAGAATACTCAAAGGATTACACGTCTTGTTATCATCAATTCAAGATTATGAAAACATGTAAAATACATTTTACATTACACCACCTGCGGCACCTACGCCGCAGTTCAAAGTCGCATTGCCAAGGGCTCTTTATACTACTGATGAACGCGAGCACTTTCAATTTTATTAAAAGTAATCCTACCTTGATTGCGATGAATTTTTTATTCTTCATCAAAGAGCATTGTGACATCCTATCTAAAATAATTTCATGTGAATTTAGTAGATCCATAATATATTACGTGAAAGGACTATAAATCACTGAATATAGTTCATGACACATATATATATCGTTGCATCTCCAAAATATGATTTGCTCGCAAATATTGAGCTCGTTATCAAACTTGTTGGCTTGAACAAGGCGTTAGCATTCGAATTTCCCCATTCACCTATTGTTCTCCCAACTCAATTTACATAGTTATTATAGAATTATCCCGTCACCGAAATCATTCTCGTCCAACAATATCGTCGACTAGTGGCAAATTTCAGGAGCATGTACCATGCATCGAAAATTTCATCTTCCAATCAAAAAAGACTTTTGTAAATATCGGTTCATTCATTAACTTCTTCCAATATTTCATCCAAAAATAAATCACCATTGATTTTTCATTCCAACTCAATACAATTGAAACTGTGAAACATGAAATGGTTTTTTGTTAACTGATACCAATGTATATATATATATATATATATATTTGATATGTATAAACAGTGACAATGTCAAGTGTTCTACATTTGCATCAACGCTTTACTGCCTTGTTCTCGTGTCCATCGATGACAGCTATCGATCCTATACGTTTCCGGTCTTTTTCAAATGTATGTATGTGGGGAACACAGTGGGTGGTACTTGAAATAGTAACAGATATAAATACGCACACTGTGACAGCGCAATGTTCCAAAACTATTCGATAAACCGCGACCAAAAATAGCGTGTCTGTACACATTTTTTCATATGAAAAATATATAAATGAAATGTACTTATATCATCATTGGTTTATCGACACTTTTATCATTTCATGAATACATCAACTAAATGAATAAAAATTTGATGTGAGGAAAAAAATGGAAAAAAAAAGGAAAAAAAATTGTGTTCACGTGATGTCATAGAACATGAAGGGAGAGTTATTTGAAAGTAACAATATTGAAATAATCAAGGGTGATTTGCAACAGCGTTGCCGTTGAAAATTCACAATCATACACTATCATGTCATCCAATATATTGGCACATACACGATAAAAAAATAATTGGAAAATAATACAAATAATAAATGAAAAATGCTTTTCGAGTTGATGAAAAAGAAAAATAAATGTAAAAAGAAAAAGAACAAATAAATATGACTCGGTATTATCGAATTCAGGTCAACAAGGAAGAAAATAAAAGGCATATTATAGAAAAATTCACACGGCAACTTTAAATTCTCCACGGTCGATTCGGCACTGAAAAAACTTTTTCTCCACAGCAGGGAAGAGGGAGATGTGAATATATGACGCGTCGGGGGCATTTGCTTCTCTTTCTGTTCCACTCATTCTTTCACCCTGAATCTACTGTCTCCTTTTTTATTTCTCCCGCCCTCTCAACCGAATTGCAAGCTGTTACCCTCGACGTTGCAATAATAACGTTTTCACGAACGAGCGAATTCGAACTTCAATTAATCGGATTCCCTCTAGACGATGGTGGGTAAGATTTGATCGGGAAATTAGTGAGGCTCCAACTAACATGCCAAGCACGTATATTATATGTGCATTTACCAAATTAATCTAAACACACTTATTAATTGAGAAAAAAAAATTAAGAGACAGTTGAATTAATAGAAGAAAAATAATCATTTCAATTCGTGATAGTTCATCAGTTGGAAACAAAAAATTAAAGTAGGAAAAAGTGGCCTATGGATATTGCTATGAGCGTAGCGACATTATAGTGATAACGTACAACAGTATGGAAGTAAGCGGTAAACTTGTAAGTGGCAAAATAAGTTTGTCCCCGTGGCTGTGACAGTTTAATTAATATCTTTCATCTTCAAAAGAACGGGATAAAAAAAAACTTAGTGAACTCCCGTCGCGCCGAATCACTTGAACTTGTCTTTTTTCTCTACCCTGGTTCTCTTCCACTTTTGGCCTATGCTTATTACAACTGAGCGTTAAACAAGTACTTCTTCAACACCACCATATATAACTCGTATTTCACATACTATATACATATGCACACATTAAATATATGTATGAGGATAAACTTCAA
This sequence comes from Meteorus colon, assembly GCA_030523085.1. NCBI lineage: Eukaryota > Metazoa > Arthropoda > Insecta > Hymenoptera > Braconidae > Meteorus > Meteorus colon. Next base: position 8,886 of record JAPYZH010000108.1, on the reverse strand, counting down.
CAGCTTGCCGTTTTTGTTGATGTACAATGAGTACATGGCGTTATAATTTTATATATATGGTGAATAAATATGTGTATATAGTACAAACTAATGTGAACTTGCGGAGAAAGCGGATTGGCGTTTACCAAAGGGTGCGCACTTTTCACCCGGCAATTTCCCAGACCCGTTAATTTTACACGTACTATTTTCCTCGTCTCTCACTAAACATTATTTATCTCCATCTTCAATGCTTTATTTTTCTCTCGTGAATTCCAAATGAAATCACATATTTATTCGGGAATATTTCATGCGAATTAATAATAATTGTGTGATTAATGTATTACTGTTTTTACTGTATAATCGTTTTATGGCATTGGTGAATATCAAATGTGCAACATGCGTCAAGTTGAGTATTAACTCGAGATTAAAACTAATTATATGATGTTAGCAGTGAAAGTATGCAGGGATTATTGCTGTGTATATATTTGGACGAATTATATCGTTATTGTGAATCGCGTTTAATTTCGTTGTACATTTTCATAATCCCACAAAAAAAATTCTACTTTGTATGTCATAGAAAATTTTTTAGTCATATATTCTATAATAATCATAATAATCGTTTTGATTTGTTAGTAACAAATAAATAAATAAAATTATGCATCAACTACTAATCGACAGATAAAAAAATGTATAAAAATTGAAATATTACGCATGGAATAATTATGAATAATTAAAAGTTTTTGATTATTCTCGGAATGTTTTTGTAAAGTGAAGTTGAATATCATCAATTTTTCAAATATTTTCGTTCCATCATTTGCTAAAAATACTTCTGGATTTTAATGAAGTGTGAATACGGCGATTCCAATTTGAGGTAATGAAACAAACATCAAATAACTTCATTTGATTGCATTACGGAATCTCATGTGCTTTGGCAATTGGGCAAATTATTCAAATTTTTTATTAGTTCGTATTGTAATTTACAATCTCCAGCCATAATCATATTGTATATGAAAATATTGTTGAAAACAATTGATTGGAATGAACGCAATATAATGAAAATGAATATATCAAACAATTGATAAATTTTGGAATAAAATTCCATTGGTATTTTTATAGCAGCGTATTGCAAAAATATTTTTATCCGTATGGTAAAATATTTTTTTTTTGAGGAAGAGAATGGAAAATGTGTTCTCACATGAGAGCGATTCGAATGTCGATGATATTGGTGAGTTTTTTACCTGGCAAAGATTATTGCTATGAATCACACACATTTATATCTACATATAAACGTGAATACATAGAATGGAGTGGAATGCTAAATAGCTCGGAAACACATGGTTAAATCGGAAACATCAATGCAAATAGTTGAATCGATTGGTTTTATATTACTGTGGATACAACGACAAACAACACAATCTATGTTTGTATATAGTAGAATGGAGAGTAATGGAGAAATGCGTACTATTGTCGAGAATCGTTACGATGTTTGGCTCCGAAGAGAAATCCTGATGGTGCTGAATGTCACTTGTAATTGCCGCCCATGCATTGCTACAGTAGTCTTCGAGGAGTACACAGCATAGTAATAGTTGTGCCACCTTCATGCTGAAAAAAAAAAACACACACCGAAACGTTACAGCTATTAAAATAAGCTTTAACATTTTTTATATAATTAAATATCGATAAATTAAATGGGTGAGCAATTAAATTTATCCAACATTGCCTGAATGTGAACAAAAACAAATTATTTAGAAGTGATAATATTATTTACCAATACCGGTCAAACAGTATTTGAAACTCACATTTCTGTGTTTAATTTGATTCTCAATTGATCATGTTACTTTATTTTTTCACTGATTCTGTTTCGTTTGGTTCCACTTTATAGTATTGTGATAGAATATATTCCATTAAACAAATTGACTCGAAGTAGTTTTTTCATCTCTACAAATAGGTAGAATAAATTTTTTTTTCACCAGATAAATTCAAACGTCACTGTCAATTTAATTGAGTTTATTCATTTTCAAATTTGAAAGATATGGATAATTGATTGTAGATATTAAGTTTAAATGATGTCAATTTGGTGTTAAAAGTCTGATATAATCATGAGTAGATTTAATTACAAGTGGGCCATTCGCACGATAATAATCTTTTATTTTTACTGTGAAAAAGAAGAAGCGGAAAAATCCAATGAAATCGGCAATCGCTCGAAATAGGGTGGAAGAGAATTTTATCGGCTTCGTGGCGATTTTATTCGCGTGACTTCATCGATATACATATTTGCAAGGAAAAAAACAGTAACTGTACATATACACAGGGCACATACACACAAACACACACAGTAACACATTCACAATGGGGTCTGGCCTGGCGCGTTACGATAAGTATAAAGAGAAAAATGCCGGCGCAAGAATTTAGTCGGATTTTCAAGTACATTTATCATACGCGATTGCGGATAATAACTCAATCTATTATAGTATTTATCCATGAAAATCAAAAAAAAAATCTCAAATCAGATTTAAGTGAATTCTCATAGACATATGAAATGCGTTTATTACATCGAATAAATTTTGTTATCAATAATAAATAAACTGACGTTTCATGTATAACTTTTATTTATTTTATATACCTTATGAAAAAAGTTTCGCATTATATTTAACTATCACTGGCCGATAAATTCATCCGATTGGTTTGTCTCGTGTCATTCGTATTTATCACTGAAAAACCAGATATCGTTCCACACAACGATAGACGCATCCCCGGGCGCCGAGACGCGTGTACTGACGTGTCTGGCGAACGCGACGACGAGCTTTCGGACAATGCTATATCATATGCTCAAGTATGGTACGGCGCAGGTCTACAATTTCCGCATTTCACAGTTTGTTTATTATATTATCAATATAAAAATATCATCAATCAAATGTCAATAAAACACCACTGTAATTTTTGAAATATAATTTCATTAGAGTTTTTCTGTTTCCGCTTGATGAAAGTGTCATTGAGGTATCATCACGCGTGAAAAAATTCAAAATGTAAATTATTCGTTGAAATGCATATCAATTTTTTTTTTTCTTCTTCTTTTTTCACTTTCAAACTTTTTTTTTCATTACTGTGCATCAGCGTGACTGATATACGTCGAAAGCATTAACATCCAATATATATTCAATGGAAAAGTAATGCAGAAGAATGAAAATCGACACTCAACGTCCAGTTCGAACTGTATATGTGTCCGTTACATTACATGGTAACCAGCTGTCAATAGCCAATGATATATCGACAAGGACTTCGCACGTATAAAATGATTTCAAAATCTATTGACCTATTTTACTGCATACATATACCAATGGAATTTGTGTATATCTTTTTGAGAGTGTCAGTTTTTCTCGTGTTAGCCATGATGAAGTGCATTGGTATATGTATGATCATTATATTGATAGGCTGCATATCATGGTCGTTTTCATGCATACCACAAAAAACGTTTTTCATTTTATTTTCTCTTAATAATACTACATTGATCGACACACCACTATACTTGTTATATTTTTAAAGCATAATATATGGAATGTAGAGGTGAAGTTTTTGCACTCTTGTTATCTATTTTATTTTCCACCAACATACGGTTAATGAAACACGATATATTTATTCATGCATGGTGTATTATATCGGTTGTGTAACGGAGCATTCTATATTGTAATGGAGAACTAATATGAACACAGGAAGTTTCTTCCGTAAAACTGAACCATGAATTAATTAATATTGTACATCTGGGACATGAAAATATTATTTTATAGGAGATGTAGTTTGTGAAAATTCTGTGATATATTTTGATTGTGGATGGACATGAAGATTGTAAACAGGTCAATATCAAAGTGAGTTTTATAATAATGAAAACTTTTCATAGAATTAAATTAAATATTTTTTAAATGTTTTCAATAGTTTATTTCCGTGTTTTCCATCAGCATTAATTTTTTCCTGGTTATCCGATGATGTTATAAAAGACCTCCGGATCTGTCATGTAGCTAAATGCGGATTAAAAAATTCTGGAGGTTATTTTTTCATCAAATATGTTGCGCTTCTTTCTAAATGTAATTTTTTAATCCTATCATATGGAAATATGGACAATTTTATGCTACATTCAGGGGGGATTTAAACGTTTTATGGTCAGAATGGAAAATTTTTATTTATTTGGAGATGAAGATGTTATGTGAAAACTTTTGGATTTATATTGATTCATTGTAGGATTGGAATCGACGCGACTGAGCAATGCCGAAACTTCTGTAGGATTACAAAATTTGCAAGTCGAGAAACGATTAATCCGATTACAACAATTCTTGCATGAGAATTATTGTGATCACTGTTGTCACGAGTACACATAATTGTTCTTCTTTATTTTGGTAATTTCAATGGTTGGAAGTAATTTGGGTTGCAGTAAGATTTTGGCTTCATCATGGCTTCATCATTTAATCCATCATATTAATTCTAAAAACTTTTATTGAGAATTGAATGAAGAATTCTTTAATTTAAAATAAGGAATAAATTTTGAACGCACTTAATCATCAGGTGTGAATATTTTTAGAACAAAATTCTTTTTGTTACATTTCTGTTTGATACTTGATAACTGTTATGAGGTCAACCACTCTTTGATTGAACTGTCAACAAATTTTTCTGATAAACAAACGTTTGTATTTTCAATCATGTTTTATTTCCAACAACTAACCTTGGAGGATCTCATGCGTTTGACACAATGTTTATCTACTTGTCTGTCTGTTTGTCTACCGGTCTGTGGCTCCATATCTTCCCCACTGTCACATTTGGATTTTTCTTTTTAATAAAAGAGTATCTTGTCGTAAGTTCTTAGGTATGACATATTACTCTAGCACTTTGGGACGTTGAAGATTCGGGTTTTGAATGTCGGAAGTTTTCTGAAATTTCAATCCAGTGTTGTTTTATCCTTATTTTTAATGGAGTGATATCAGTCGGAAAAGGTTTTTTTTTCTCTCAGAATTCTATTCCCTCGAAAGGGAATCAAACATAAAAAAGTTTTAGTTTCAATCGATTTTTTTCTCTCGCTCTTCCTAAGAATTTCCAGTATCGAGAAAATTTAGTCAACTAAACTTTAAGGAGAATTTCTAAATATGCTAAACATCAAATTTATTTTTTTGTTCACTGAACTAACTTGGAAAAATACAATAAAGTATATTAAATTCATTCATCTCTGAGCACGTGCAATATTTTTTCGTTGTGACTACTACCAATCTATTATTTCTCTAGAGAAATAACGCAATTCCGAATATCAATAGGTACCATTTCATGGTGAAATAGTAACATAAAACTCTTTGCACTAAGAGCAACATCATTCAAGAATTTCCTACTTTTTAGACGCTTGATCATTGTGATAAATGAATTTCTAATGGCACAAAAAAAATCATGAGAAAACTCTTGTTCAAACAAACAACGCCATTGAATTAATTGTTCTTCTATTTGCACAGAGATTGGAAGTCGCTATTGAATGGAAAATGCGAAAAACGTGCAAATTCAAAGCGGCCATGTACTTTTTCTCTTTGTTGAGATTATTAGAATTTATCGATCGTGGGTGAGTGAATTAATTGCTGATTATGAATAATACTCTTTATCAAAGTTAAAAAAAGCTCTTGAAAGGTACATAGTAACTAGTTAAAAAATTTGTTGAAATTGAGAACTACAATTCATTTATTCCCACCCCAGATCATCATATTCTGCAGTAACATTTGATCGCTATAATACTCCATCGCTGCATTTGAGTTAAAAAACTATTTCTAGTTTTATTGCATTAAATATAAAACATTTTTTTATTTATAAAGTCATAAAAACTAATCCGATTTCTACGACACAAATGTGTAGACTATAAATATAACTGTTTATCAATACTACTTCACGATAGAATAAATTTAAAAACTTAAAAAAAAAAGATTCTTCTACCAAAAATTTACAAATTTAACATTTTTCCAATCAATTTCATTTGAAAAAAATTCAGACTTTCAGTTGCTTTTGCAGTCATCTCATTTTATAAACAAATTTTGCAATATTGTCATATTTATTATTACATATGAAAGAAAAGAACAACTTAAAGCGATAGTGACAAAATAAAGTCTCAAATTATTAATTGAATCCTCGCGAAAAGTTTGAAAGAGTTGATATTCTTATCTTCTGTATATATTGAACCGATTGAACATCGGACATAGACTCCATTGACAGATACATACGTCATACACCATATATCAATATTTTATTTATGCATACACAAATATGTATACGTGTTTTTCATAGTATGCACATGACTGCACGTATTTTTCCATGCTTATCTTCAGTCCACACGTGCGTTACAGCAGAGTGCACATAACATTCTTATCCTACATCCGACTACCACAAAATTTTCACCATAAACAACTGCAGCTACTTTTCTAAAACCCAATTATAAATAACAAAACTAACCATAACAACTTATAAAAAAAAAATACAAAATATCAAACCCATTCAAATTCCAACAATACTCTTACTCCATTCTATCTAATGTTTCAACAAATTCCTCTATCAAATCAGGATATACTCTAACAATATCCTGTCTGGAATAATTCTACGAATTTAATAACTATACATGAATGCAAACAATCTTCATCGTGAGGAAAGCTTTTTCTTTTGTATTGTGTTAACTCTACCATATGCACATTGTTGATGCGTAGAGCAACCATTACTGCAGAAAACGAATCCTCGAGGACTTGACCTGGTGTGTGTCGTTGACTGCACAATTGTGGCTGAGAGGTTTTCATACATAAATATATATTTTCATTTTTTTTTCTTTTTTTTTTCGCAATGCATATTGATGCGAATGTAAATGTCATCCATCAATAAAAGCCACGCATCCTTCTGTGCTACATCAACATAATAATAATGATAATAATAATAATAATGATGGAGATGAAAATGGAAAAGCAAATGATGTAGTAGGAAAAAATTGGAGTGAAGTGTACATTAATGAAAAGTCAATTACTTTTTAACAGTAATGTATTTTGTGAGTCTAACTTCAAAAGTTTGCTCTACCAGTTTTATCATGATGATTCTCTATCAGCACATATGAGCTGAGAACATCATGTTAATCACATGCATCTACACCATATGTGTGTGTATGATTGCCTCTTGCCGCGTATGTTTATTCCCATCTGCGTTCAACGAGGCTATGTCAATTCTTTTTCATTTTATCTCTCTTTTCTTTTCACTATTTTTCTCTTTCTCTCTGCATTTTCTTTCTTTTTTAACTTTTCCGCCGAATACGCTTCTGCATAATTCCAAATACGATCGATATTTTTAATCATGAAAATGTCTTTTCATTCAATGCCTGTCGAGATTCATACATGGTTATACAATCAATAAAAATAAACAAATCTGTATATTTATGTATATTTTTTTTTTCACATGTAAAATTACAAAGACATGAATAATTATATGAAGAGTGACATGATGATTGTGTGAGAAAGCATATAAATGAAAAAAAAAAAAAAGAAAATATGTGATGACAAATACTTTGTGAACAAGTGTGCTTGCAAAATTTACTTGATAGCTTTTTTATTTCATTTTTTTTTAGCTTTATTTTCACCAAGTTAAATTCCTGTGAATAAGAAACAAAGACATGGCATTTGATAAATCTTCGCCGCCTCTCAAGGGTCGGATACGGTATTCAGACCACGAATCTCGTGCGGCGTTGACGCAGGTCTATGGAGCATTTACCTATACACACCACACACATAACAGTAGCACAGTGGGTCCAAGCAAAATAAAATATACAAACGGGCAGCTTCCGACGATAGACATGAATAATGGTTGTACCGTACCATTCCAATCCAATATAAGTATTATCGACATTTAGTCCAATTTTTATGCAATATTATTTATACAATGTGGGAGGGGAAGATGGGAAAAAAAAAGATATGTAAATTTGTAAGAGTATATATTGTCATAAATTTCCAGCAATTGAATAACTATATTTTGCATTTAATGACACAATGTTTTACCAACTATATTCTGCATAAGTACTTATTGCATATACATATGTATATATAAATCGTTGATATATAATTCGAGTGGAAATTCCTGGTGGTTAGCTATGGGAAATCACGTGTGAGGCTGAAGGTATTATAAATCATATATTTCGCTTGGATTTACCAAGAATGACTTTCCACAATACTAAGCGATTGCGGTGAGAATGACCGCGCATTTGGCTCGTAATTCCATGAAATATATATCCATCGAGGCATCAAAATGTCCATGCCGAAGTACGTATTCGCATTGCTCACGCGAAAATCTTACCACATTGAGCAAAATATTGTCATAAAATCTCATGGTATGTTGTGCAATATGAGCTTATGTAACAACAATATTGCTATTATTATTATTATATTCTTCAGGGAATTGTGTTGCAATAATATATTTTCTTGATTATATCACAATATTTGGTTTAGTATGTAAACGTTTACATACAGAATGCTACTTTAGACGATGATTTTCAATACTGTGAAATCAATGGATTCAAGAGGAGAAAACCATAGGGAAATTGTGAGAAAATTCAATTTATTCCATATATTTTTAAAGTATGAGCTTTTTACAATATGTGTAGCGGAAATATTTTATTGGAGTTCAACAAATTGATAGAGATGTAACTGATTTGTTTTGGATAGGGACTCGATTGAACAATAGCCAGACATCGATCGTGTTTTTTTTTGTAGGAATAGTTTTTTTTTTCGGGGGATGGATGTCAAATGTAACTCGGTGACAAATAATCCGATTAAGGAGGTCCTTTCGCCGCCAATGTAAAATAAAAAATATTAGATTATAAGTAAATTTAATTTTTTTCTAATAGTTAAGGTCCGTATTTATCTAATA